>JAECUM010019954.1:0-25530 GCA_016617855.1 Megalonaias nervosa
TATATATATATATTAGTCTGTATAAATATGCTTATGTCCACTTCTCTATTAATTAGTCCATCCGTCTATATATTCTGTTTAAGAGCTTCTTTTTCGATAAAAAATCTCAGAGATTTTTTTAGTTCAATAATTAAATTCATTTAATTACTAACATAATCAAGTTAGCATCATCGTCGAAAAATACGACATTTCTTTCATAAACTCTATACGATCTGGTATTGTCTTCTAAGAAATATTTCAGAACATATTATTCAATTCTGTTTTTCTTGAATAAATAAAAAAAATCTTGTGAACTTTGTATTATCTATTAAACCAAAAACACGGAGTTTATTATACAAATCGATTGATAGTACAGTGTGTTAGTTTGAACTAACTGCATAGTTTCAAAAATTCGTATTTAAACAAAAATGTAGAAACACAATGTAGAAGGATTGTTTTGGAATTATTAATTTTTGCTATGTAATTTTGATTCAAATAACTTTAAGTATCTGTACTTTAAATTTGAAATCAAATTTGAATTCGGTGATCTTCGGAATTTCTGGTCCAATATCAGTTTTTACTAGCAAGATCGCATTGCTTTGTGTACATAGTCTGTCCGATAAACACACGCATACACGTTTCAGAGGAGCCGCGGTGGCCCACTGGTTATTGCGACGTACTCACGACCGAAAGAGAGCGGGTTCCAATCCCAACATAGGACCAACCAGGGGCAGCTACTATTGAGTGTCCTTGGGCAAGACCCTTTAGTCCAATTGCCTCGACACTAAATCGCCATTTTTTATTGTTAACAATATGATTCTCAACGACGTAAATTGACCTCATAGCGGTGTCCGTCAGATCTAAATTACGTCAGAGATCACGATTTTAAGTCAAATTGATGAAATTATTTGATAATATTTGGTTAAATCCTTCATCAATTTTGAGAATAAAATCTGCATGTAAAATTTAAAAAATATGCAGCATTCTAGTCTACAAGAATTACTTTCCATGAATAAGGTATATGCAAAGAATCCGTCTGAGGTCATTTTGTCAGGATGCATGCGTGAATCCAGTAATATCATAGATACCGCAAATTATTTAAAGTTATTTACATTTCCGGTGTCTATCTAATATCTAATGGTGGCATCACTTTTAGGCTGATGGAATATTTGGAATGGCGGCAAAGGCACTGAAAATAAAAAAATAGTTTTGCCATTTATATGTGAGAGGAAAAAGATAGAGTGTATCTACGTTGTTTGAGTAGATATAAGGTAGTGTTTCACGAGTGGCTAACAATACAAACAGTTTTCCCTTCACCCGTGGAATATTTCTTTGTATCTGCTCAAAGACGTGGATTGGCTTTTATTATATATGTGTTAAGGCAGAAACCATCGATTTTCTTGGATTTGTTTCTCCATCCTGTTGGAACGGAATTTAATTGCTGCATTACTACAAATAAGTGGCTAACAATACAAACAGTTTTCCCATCACCCGTGGAATATTTCTTTGTATCTGCTCAAAGACGTGGATTGGCTTTTATTATATATGTGTTAAGGCAGAAACCATCGATTTTCTTGGATTTGTTTCTCCATCCTGTTGGAACGGAATTTAATTGCTGCATTACTACAAATAAGTCATGATATTTTACAATAATTATATCAGTTATACTAAAGTATGAATTTAGACTGTGCATATAATGCTTCACATTGTGTTTTTGTCAAAGTAATGAATTTGCGCATATTGATGCGGTGAACATTGCTGGGTTGGGGTAATGTACCAACATGACCTAATGCTCCACAGACTTTAAAGCGTAATATTAAACAACTTGTTTTATTGATTTTGAGTTTACTTGTAATGGTATTGGCTTCTTTATGTGTGTTATGTCTGTATCCTACATATGAATAATGTATGTGTATGCAGTATTTGTGTGTATGCACAATCTTGAGTTTGTGTGTGTGTGTGTGTGTGTGTGTCTGTGTGTGTGTGTGTGTGTGTGTGATTTGGATTTTTAACGTAGCTTTAACAATTTTTCAGTCATATCGATACGATGTCTGCAGTGTGGCAGTTCGTAGTGATGTCTAGCACTAGGGCATCATGCTGCAGACATGTAGCATGATGTCCCACCCATTCACATTATACTAACACCAGGCCAACCAGTCCTAACACTAACCTCTTAATGCTGAGCGCCAAGCGAGGCAGCTGTTAGTACCATTTTTGTAAGTCTTTGGTATGACTCGGCCGGGGATCGAACCCACGACCTCCATCATCCGAGGCGGACGCTCTAACCACTAGGCCAAAGGAGCGGTCACACAATCTTGGATACTTATATATCAATATATGTATGTGTTCGTGTTTACGTCTAACAGTGTATTGTAATCTCCACTTTTATCGAATACATTTCAGTGAGATGAGAGATTAAAAGGTTTTCACTAATATGTTAAGAACAAGACATTGATAGGTCGATACACTTAGTTGATTTGTAAGGGTTTCGCGTGTCAGTTTAAATTTTATCCGACGCCTTGATATGTCCGATGATAAGAAGAATATGTAATTTGTCTGGATTAGCCAATTTAATGAACATTTTCTGTACGGGAAAGAAGGTCGGTTAGATGTAAGCGCCAATTTAGTAACCTTTTGACAAATGAAATGCTATATGAGGCGAACCCATTGGTATGTATGTTTAATTTATATTGTGTGTCTGACCTTTGTTCGTGATCGAGGGTAGAGTGTTTACGTACATGACGTTTGCTATGGCTGAGGATTTTGTCTACCTGACTGTTGTCATATATTTTTTTTGTTGAATTTAAGTTATAGTCCTAACCTTGTTTATGAATTTAATCTAATATTATATTTGAAATGAACCGCATCCTGGACATTCTGCTACGTCATAGGCCAGGGGTCAGTCTGTATATAAAGGAGTCAAGGGCAATATTTGGTCATTCATTTCATATTAGTCTTTGAGAATCTATGGTTAGAGGTTTAGTTGTGTTCAGATATAATTTGATAGGAATCAATTCTTTAAGTTTTTCATGTGAATTACAAAGTGCTCCTTAATTTTTCGGACTAAACGACTACTTTTGGATTATAGCGAATTCATTGAAAGATATTCTGGATTATATCCTTGTGATACATCAAAACTGTTGGCATATCGGCACATTCAAGACTATTGTTACAGCATCACTTTTAATATTAAAATTCGTTCGAAATGATCTATACCTTCGGACTTGTGATAGGACATTTAGTATTATCTGGAATTTACTACACAATCTTGTGTCCATTGAATTTTCATTTTTTATTCTAGGGAATTAAATATTATTTGTTGATTTTACTAAACGTATTGGTTTCTTATTTTATGTTACATAGTTTAAAGCCATAGAGTCATAACTCCACCACCAATACCACCGTCACCCCAAAAATGAAAGACAGAGCGCCAGCGATCCCATGGTAGGCTGTAACACACGCATCATGTCCCATACCTCCGTGGACTATAGTATTTAGCTGATTCACCAGACCATCGACTGCAGAGAGAGTACAAGATGAATCTAACATATGCTCAGGCGATAAAGAAATTGACAGAGACAAAATTGTTTGACATGTCATCAGTCGCAGGTATAGAGTACCTTCTAAACTTCATCGAGCACAATAATTTACATGTTGGGGAAGATTTGAGAATTATATTGATTGCATACATACACATAGCGAAAACTGAAACATTCGAATTTAATATATATGCAAAATGCCATGTATAAACTATTCAAATCCTTTAGCCGACAAATGGTCTCTTTCTGCTCAAAACTTTGCTGTCATCATGTCATCTTTTCGATTACTGGGACGACATACGCATTGTTATTAAAGTATGGTGTAAACAATATAAAACAGCAACATATATTTCGATATATCATTATAAAGTTTGTACCTATGTGCTAATTCTCTATTTGTAAAATATACTTTACAAATGTTCTATTGTTAATCAACATTTGCTTTTAACTTCAGTCGAGACAAAACTGTTTTTTTATAAGCATTAGACAGTAGGGATTGATGAGAGAGAAACAGACAGACAGACAGAGACAGAGAGAGGGATGGAGGGACACTGAATGGAACGTGCTTAACGGACATACTTGAACATAGTCACAATCTGTATGGCACTAGATGATCAATATTCACTAAATTGAACAGGAACGCCAGAGGAATTATTTATTTTGCGGGGGCGGGGCAAAAATGTAGTTGTCAGCTATAAAGTTTTACTGATGTAGGCCAATTCATGTTTATAGTTGAAATCGGGGGACGGGGGCAAGTGCCCTTCCCTTTTGCCTCTATATTCAGGGGTCCATGATATTAAATTTAAAAAAAAAAAAATAGCTCATAAATATTTTTCTCGAATCATGAAAACAAAAACAAACTAAAAGAATAACTGACATACAGTGGAGAAACTCAATAAATCTCTTCTCCTCCACGGGTCCGGAGAGTACAAGCGGGAGGACGGCTGGAAAAATCAGGGCGAGATTCATGATTCTGCAAATATAAGACAATTCATGGTTTAGTGCCGTATGAAGTATAACTTCAGCAGTGTATAGAACGTAATATAATTTAATGGTTTCGCACTGTATAAAGTATAATTTCAGCAGTGTATAGAACGTTAGAATTTAATGTTTTGTGCTCTGCTATCTTTTGCTAAGATTTGTTTGGATGCTATGAATTAAATTTCTTCTGCAAGTTATTTGAATATTACAAAATTGATAACTTTCTGCCCGACTATTATGGGAGCTGGAGCACATTTTGCATACGATTTCCTGGTACGTATTTTGTATATGCGTTGTTTTATAATGATTACATAATTACAAAATAAAATCCCTCAACATTTTTATCACAAAACTCTCTCTTTAACAATGAGAAACATGTCTTTAACTACGATTTCTTTGTGGGTTGTTTCACGAAAAAGAAAGAATGATATTAAAATCATAATGAGAAATAAGTATCTTTTACTAGGATTTTATGGTGGGTAGTTTCATAAAAGAAAAAGAAGAGAGAATAGTTAGAGGGAAATCATGTGTGGAGAGACATTCGGGTTCAGGAGGCAATCTGCTGCTAAAATTGTGATCACAGAGACAATGTAACATTTTAAAAAGAAAAGTTCAAATATATCATTACATGGAAAGCTCTTGAATTTACCCGTATCATTACATAGAAAGCTTTTGAAGTTTAATGAAATAGTTGTACCACCAGCAGAATAAAATGTACCAATCACTGAATGATTCACGCATTTCAAATAACCATTCCCAGTATGCACATGTTAACATTTTAACCTTCAAGCACTCTGAGATCTGCAAGACCATTGTGATGCATATTCTGATGATATATGTTTTTAAGAATTCAAACTGGACTAAGTTATGTTGTATTTTTAAAGATATCAGTTATAGAACTCCCACTATTTAGAAACTATAATATATATTTACAGAAAACAACAGTATAGAATGATTTAAATTTTCTGATTAATTCTAAATACAATTTGATCAGTATTGAAGCAAAAACATGCAATCAAATGCAGCATTAACAATACTTGGTGCTCCATCTGCTGACTTCATCAGAAGGCGGTAACGTTTACTATCATTAAAGGTGTTAGTAAAGATGGCCTTCATGTTGATCACTTCTCTTGTCCTGTTGACAAATTTTGTCTGTACAACAGATAATGTTTATACTGGTTAAATACAACGCATATAAAAACCAGTTAAACTATATCAGAAAAGACAAAATGTCTTTTGAGATCACATAATATAAGTGTAATCATTTAATATGCATACCGTCATCACTGAGGAAATTTCTCGTGCATTATGTCTGACTTGATCTTTAACCGCATTGATTAATGTATTTCTCTGGAATATATCGTATCATGATAAGCATCGTCTCTAGTAATCTAACTATTGTAACAATTGTGTTTGTTGCTGGAGTATGCACAAAGTATTCATCAAGCATTTTCGTAATATTTTCTATTTCTCTGCATTTCATTGTTTGTGTTGAAATTAATGTTTGAATGTTTAAAAAATCAATCAAATCAGACAAAGGTAATCTAAATCTGAATGATAAAACCCAGTAATGTGTCATTGATACCACAAAATCAGCTTTCATTCTGAAAACGTCTTTATTACAGATCTATGAAATCTGTTAAACAATTGTCACAGTATAAATTACACCATCTGTCAATGATTCTTAAATGATAGCAGTTCTGACATTATTAAACATTTTACAGGCTTTCTTGATTTGTTTTCCTTCCATATTTTTCAGAAAACATGTTTAAGGCTCTATCTTTGAATGTTCTACTTGCAATAGCAGTAAAAATTAATTATTGTGCTTTTCACAATTTTTACAAGAAGAAATTATTGATTTTGTTGTGTCTTGTTTATTGTTGTTTTGATGTCCTTGATAAATATCATTTTTTCAAAGCTGAAGGAATTTGCAGTCTAGAAACCTTGATATAAAGATGGCATTATAATAAATATGTATATTTAATTTGTACTGTTTGTTTGCTTTTTCTCCGTGATTATATGTTATGTATATTTATAATTTGTGCTTGACCTTAGTCCAAATTGAAGTTCTCGTGTATTTGACCAATGAAATTTGTTTTGAAAACAACATAATATACATTTAATATTACTTTATAGTTTGTGGATTAAATAGTCAGATAATTATTAATGAAGATAAACATTTTTATCTGAATCTGAGTCTAGGAAATTGGGGTTTCACTTGGAAATTCCTAAACTTGTTGATAACTTTCAATGTTTCAATGTTTTAGATAGTTATCCGACCTACATCCTGCTTCTAATATTGTGTCGTAGCTTTTATATCAATGTTATTTCCTTGAACAATTATTCGTTTTTGCCTTAACATCCGAAGAAGATGTAGGTCGGCTAACTATCTAAAACATTGAATTATTCAGAATGTTTGTGATTGAATTCACGATAATTACAAATTAATGTTTTAGTCCAAGAAGATTATTGTACACTTTGTTATTCTAGCGAAACATAATTTGAATAAATAAATAAATCCATCCTAAAAACTAAATAAAAAACTAAATCCAAACTAAATACTGAACACCACAATAGGATTGGATCTGTATTCACGAAACTCCTATTGTTGTGTTCACTCTTTGCATTCTGAATTATGTTATTGGGTTACATCAAAAGACAAAGACTGTTAACACATCACCAAGCAATAGGCACATTAACCCATTCAAGACTACAGGCACATCGACACATTCAGCGTTGGAGCTTATTTGGAACACCAATATAATTTAAGTATAACTTTATTCGTTAGAACTTCTGATAGAACGTTTTGGACTCTTTGGGATTTAATTCACAACACAATAAGTTCTTTTTTTCAAAAGTTTCACATTGTATTCAAGTGAAATAAGTTATTTGTTGAACTTTACAAAACGTGTTGGTTTTCGCCCTTTTCTGTTACTTTGTTTAAGACCATATGATAGGAAGAATGCACAAGGTCAAATATAGTAGAAATGTTGCTTGTCGATGCTTCTTAGTAACCAGGTTTAGAATGGGAAAGGAACATTAAGATACCGACCAGGCAAGCGCCTAGTTCAACGTACTATGTGTCATCTTGTACCAGATCATAAAAGACAACGTGAATTATTTGTCGGTACCACAAATCTGAAGTTATCCAATATGCTAAATATTTTTTATATAATTTAATTTAATTCTTTTAAGGAGGGAAAATCGCATAAAGGAGGAGCAATGTCACTATATGATGCCAGTATTTACTATATCATACCACTGTGACCTGGCATGGTCTTCCATTCTTTGCAAAGAAGGAAATTTGATTTAGTCAGTTAAATCGATATGTTCCAGAAAGTTCATTAACACTTCAAAATCAAACTGTATTTCAATAAATCAAAATTAATTTCATTATATGGTGGCTTGAATGTTGGTGAGGAAAATATAAATCTTTAAGAACATGTATTTAATACATTCTTGCGTTACAGTGGCCTTGATTAAGATTGTTTGCTTAATTACTTTCTGAAGAACGAAAGATTAGAAAACCTTCAAGGAATCAGAAGCAAATTTCATTTAAAGTTCATCTGCATTCATGTGGAAGAATTGGAACTTTTTGTTTCGGATCATTTTTCTCACGTACGTAGGCATGGCGAATATGTTATTTACATTGGAATTGAGTCAAATTATGTGACTGAATTAAGTTTAGATCCAGTTCAAGGACATTGATAAGTTTTACCAAGATTTAATCTTTAATTTATTTTTAAGCCATTCAACAACGCTATTGTGATATGTTAGAGTTCTATTTAAAGTCCATGAGTGTCTAGTACAGTGATTGGTTGCTAGGATCTGCATATCCTTTCGGTAGTCTAGAGTCAGTTTTATCAGTATAATGCACTTTATTGAATATTCTATTCCCAAACGTCGAAGTTTTCACTGAATTGCATATTCTCTTTCTAAGATAAGAATTCTACAATTCGACTGGTTGTTGGCGAGAACGCTTTGAAGGAAGAGTGGACTTTTACTACATTGGTGACTAGGACATTGTATGTGATGACTTATGGGATGATAATGATGCCGCTTTGCGTAGAATGCTGGAATACAGGTACAATACGACATAAACCTGCCTAGTATCCTTTTAACATATAACCAAGTTTCAACAACTACTGAGGAAATTTTATTTAAAAAGAGATGTGTAATAGATTTCTGATTAACAACGTTGTGTACAGCCGTTTAAATTTTACCCTGTTGAGCCCATCATCTGCAGCTACAAAATATCGAAAATTGTTATTTGGTATAGCTTTGTCCAATGATATATCACCAGTAGGTTTCTCTCTCTGATATTCTGCTCAAAGAAAATGACGTCTAGGTTTGGCATCACGGTGAGAGAAATACATTAACAACCTGTGTGTCTTGCAAAACCTCTATGAAGGCAACATATCACACTAAGCTACCATCGCCATTGTATATTTCTCCATTTTGCCATAGACGTTCCCAGTGATTCGAACAAAATGCCGCAGAAGATATGAATTCTGCTTACAAAATGTAGCATATATTTGTCACGACAGAGACATACCGGAATTTTACTTTGGACACATCAAAGACATGTTCTGGAGAGTCAAAAGATGAAGCTCTCTTAGGCAACACATTCGTGCATCCAAATTTAGAAACACTACGAGTTCAAAATGCAAACCAGTATTGGAATTTGGAGACACCTAAAACTATACTTAAAAATTTCCGTTCACTGTTCTTGCAGGAATAGCTTCTGGTTTATGGAAACACCGTGTACTATTTCAAGGCACATCCTTTATTTCTCACTCTCAGTCTCTGGGTCGTGATGAGAATCACCAACATATTTCTGTCAGTCATCTCAACCACTGGGTTCATCCGTGGCATCGAGCTACCTGGATGAAGTTTAACATGAAAACGAGTGAGTAATCTTTTATACAAAGACATGAAATCCGTTCTTTCGATTTATTCGATTTGAATACCTTCTCAACAACGATAAGTCAAACTCTATTCCCTGTCAGCATTTCATTAACCTAGACATGAACTTCGAAAACGCCCTGAACTAAGCGTGCCTCGATCATGAAAGTGTCAAAATTAAGTCAGAAGATTCGCATCGCCTCATAGTTCTTCTCTGTGTTGCCGTGGATCTTTTTTAGCAGATAACCCGTTCATAACACTCATGCAGATGACCTACGTATAGCACTGCTGCCAAAACTTTGCCCCCCGGATGTCTGAAAACTACTACAACTCAGGTTCTGCACAGCTGGTAGAAAAAACTGGCTAAACTACTCAAGGCAAGAGATGTAATCTGAAAAGGGCGTTCTAGTCTGTCCGACAGTTCAACTGAATTGTGAAATATATTCGTAGGCAAAAAGACCCCTGGTCTTTAGTTGTCAATTTTTTTCAGATCATGGCATCAGTTGGAAAATCACATTCAAGTCTACCACATCCTTTTTAAGGTCAATACTTTAGTCAACTCACTGTTTCTGCGAAATTGGATGATCCTTACAGAACGGTACAATTTATCCTTCGACTTTCAGCCAAACCTACTCCCAGTGCGATAGACCTATTGTGGTTCTGCTTGCAATGGCGTTGAATGCTAGATCCTATCTGAATGACTGAGTAGTATCTGCCCTTTCCTTTCAACCTAACGATTTCGACGTATGTGATCTTCTGGCGATCAGTTTACTTTTGAGAGACCTTGAATAAAAAAAAAAGGAGAAATTGTGTAATTTCGTGACACGGCAATGCACGTATACAAGTTAGATCCTGCATATTACTTCTCGCCACGGAGTATGGCTTGGGATGTGTAGTTGTCCAAAATCCACAATCGAGTTGGAATTGCTGACCAGTATCGATATGCATCTGCTCATCGAGCAATCACTTCATGGCGGGATTTCTATGGTGAGTCACAGAAATGCGCTCGCCAACAACCCAAATGTTAACGGGTATGATCCCGCTATCTCAGACAGTTACATCATGTATCTAGATACGAATAACATTTATGGATATGCAAAATATGCAACCGTTGCCGATTGGTGGGTTTCGGTGGATTGATCCCATACACATTTTCATACAGAAACACATACATGATCACGACAGTGACTACGGAAGCTTCTGTGAAGTTGATCTGGAATACCCTGAACATTTGCGTGACGAGCACAACTATTATGCGCTGGTACAGAAGCTTTTCATGTGCATCTTTCGTGGTTGTTCCCGTATCAGTGCTCGATAGTGGACGAATCCGGATGCAAATAAACTGAATGCACCAAACTAGAAACAAGTCTTAAGACCAAACTCAGTGATGTACTGTTCTTGCAAAACCTCCGGCAGTATCTGCAATTTGGTATGCGAGTAACCAAGATACAATGAGTGCTTAAATTTCGCCAGCACGCTTGGATGGCACCGGATAGCCAGATGAATACGAATTTGAAAACAAAGACCACAAATGAATTTGAGAAGGACCTCTTCAAGCTCATGAACAATTCCGCATTCGGAAAACCATGGAGAATCTCTGCAATAAACCTTATCCGAGATAGTGGACAAGACAAACTTTGAAGGCTCATCACTAACCTGGCCTTTGAATCTCGAAAGAGTTTTGATGGTGGACTTGTTGCCATTCACAGTAAAAGAATCGAAACTCAAATTAACAAAACCAATGTTCGTTGGTTCGTATGCGTTGGACGTGTCTGAGCTGCTCATGTACAAGTTTGACTATGACAAGATCAAACCGTTTTACCAGTATCGGTCAAGATACTGTACACTGATACTGACTTGCTGCTGATGCATATCATAACTAATGATGTGTATGTGGACATGGCACAACCATGTATGGTGATTTAATTTGATACCATCGAGTATCCGTTGTTTTGTAACGCAAATAAATATGTTATTGGTAAGTTCAGAGACGAATACGTGAGTAAATCAGTCAAAGAGTATGAAGGGCTGCGACATAAATTGTATTCAATCGTTGTTGACCCTCACGCCCCCGAAAATAAAAAAGGAGCGAATGGTGTTTCACAGGTTATTGTACAAAAGGATCTCCAGCACGACAAGTACGTGGACTGTCTTCAAGACCGACGTGAAATCGCGCACACAGCGAAACTGATACGGTGTCAGAAATATCGAATGGGTGTTTACTGATGCACTTAAGTTAGTTTGTCCCCGCTTGATATCAAGAGATGGATACTCCCCGATTGAATCGCCACCTACACGTTTTACCATCATGCTATTATGAATCAACGTGTTAACACAAATATTGGTTGTAGTTCTGTATTTGCTGGAACGACTTGCAATTCCTCTCGCACAAATGCTCGACTGAAAGGCTTTGCTTCAGCAACAGATCCGATAAATTATTTACCAGGACCAATTGTAATAATGGCGGCTATATTAGTAGTAAACGTTTATAGATGCGTTCAAGTGCATCTTCAACACTTGCATGATCTTTTGACAACGGTTCAGATACTTTGCATCTGCTTGCAACATAATGCATACTTGTAGGTGCGATCACATACACGATCATGTGGAAGAAACAACAAATCTCCTGATGGATATCAAGCGACTCTAGCGAAATTTTTCTTGGTACTGGTTAGTAAATTTGTCATAATGCCTATTTCTTCAACCATGTTCGAGCAATAACATGAGTGATCTTTGCTGCAGTTTTTGCTAGCTTTTCCACGGCGACTTCACCTCTCCAATATCCACTCAGACTGTAGAATATTTTTGATAATGACCGTTCTTTGTTTGTTTATGTCAGTATAAATAACTTTTAATGAGTGGACTTTTATCTGACTCCATGTGGACTTTGTCCACCGAGTGCAATCTTGTCTTTCATACCTCTCTTGACGAACCATCTTGCGATCCGATTCCCTACTAAGGACTTCATCAGCAGACTCATCTATTCTGTACTGACTGTTAACATCACAGGAGGGAATAATGAGCGATGTTAACAGATTCTCCCAAATATGCGGCACGTTGTAACCGCCCCCGTCCCTGTTCGGTGTCGGTTTGTGGGTAGACTCTTTAAGACCCAGGTCAAACCAGGCTTGTTTACCCTGGCCATACTGTACCTTGTAACTCAGTAAAAACTCTGAGATCAAGAACAAGCCTGGTTTGTTGGCAGCAGCCAATCTAGCGACAGGAAAAGCTGAGACGTTAGGAGCTGTACGAACTGTCTCAGAAATGGCTTTGAAAAAGGTGGTATAATATAGGAAGGCCTTTGATTACCAGGAACAAGTTGTCGAATATCCTCGGGCAGAGGTCTTCGATTACCCTGTCGCAGAAGATCACGCTGTTAACCCGTCCATTGACCAGTCTTGATTTACTCTCGATGGCAAAATCAAACATTCTCGTGGTGTCCTTACTTGAAATGAACCTGCAACGATGGTGCCACACACACACCTGAAACCGTTATTGTCAACCTGGATTTGACAACAGGACCTGGAATACATTGGGTGGCATACTCGGTAACACCTCAACGTTGTTTGTATTTTGACCCGTATGGACTTGCACCGCCAGTTGAAGTTGTTGATTATTAAACCAAGCACGGACCAAGCACCAAGCACGGACGACAACCACTGTTTTATTCTTCTATACCACTACAAGTGCGCTTGCATGGACTGTGTAATGTCAACCGCGTACTGTGGAGATTCGATCGAAATCGTCGGCATGAGGACAGGGTCGTGTTCGCGTATGTAGATTTTAGAATCACACTTGGTCATTATTGTGATCATTCGTCTGACCTTGTCATTCAATGATTCAATTCTATTCGCGCCTGTGGTTAATATCTTTCCACCTGCCATCGCTACCGCCTTCCGAGTAGAACATAAGCGAGTAATTCGAGACACCCAAACAACCTCGATCGAATATTAGGCCAACTGTGATAAACACGCAACGATATTAGTGCAATTTCAAGTGAGGCTATTGGTCAAGAGGAAACCAAGTAGAAGTTTATTATCATAGGCGAGATCATGATGATCGAAGTAATGATCGAGATTTTATTGTCAGCGACACGCTGCATCGCAACCCTGATTTCACTAAGAATTTTAACTGCCGGAGTCATTATCGGTGTTATATACATTGTCGATGTCATTAATGAGTTTATTCATTTACGCAAAAACATCTCTGCGTCCGTAATATTGTTGATGAGTAGCCGCTGAGAAATTCAAGTCAGTGGAACAATAACACGTTCAAGACCGTAGGCACATCATCAACACAATCATTACTGGAACTTATTTGTAATGCCACTTGAATTCAGTTGGAATTTGTATGCCCCATGGCATCTAGAAGGCGGAATTTGTTATGAAACGACCTGGTATGGTCCATCGATGTAATTACGTTGGACTGGCATCATACGAAACCCCAACCGCAGATATAACTCGGTTAAACAAAGTCATTGCCTTTTCTTGCGTAGCATTGTTGTAATGGTATAAAAAGGGCAGTTTTGGTGTAAAGATGACGAATGTGACATCGCCCCCCCCCATAATAAGTAGAGAAGAACAGTCAAGATTTTGTCGCTTTTATTACGAATAATGTGATGCACGGTGATTCTTGTGAATGTTCCAAGTCTTAACTTGATCCGTTTGCCATGCGTCTGTCGGTGACATAGATGCACGAATCCCAATCTTTGACCACCTCCACCCTTACTGAGTTTGAAATGGAAAGTCAAACCGAGGATAACGTCGATATGAATAACAATTATTTGTACCTGAAAGTGAATGTTCTACGAACGGACAACAACAATCCAGGCAACAATGCTTGATTAGGTCCCGCAAACAATTGCATGCATCTCTTTGTTCAGTGAACAGGATTTCTACTTAAACAACAAACATTTTTGAAGTAGAATGGACACTGACCATTACAACGCTTACATCGAAAATCTCTTGTCATGTCATGATGACACCTCTCTATGCCTCATTACTGCGGAAACCTGATATTTTAGGTGCTTTCAACGACATAGAATAGACAGAAGTTGTCGATCCTTGGATGCACTTCTCACACGCTCGGTGAGCAACGCAGAAATTAGGAATGTGAATGCCAGTCTGTTGCATGCATTCGAAATCGAAAAAGATGAAATTGCCTTTCTTCTGGTCATCTTCTTCCTCTTCATGTTTGGAATGGTATTTTTGAATGTAGCATTCGTGTACCAAGTCCACGATTTGGTGACAAATGTGACATCGCTTCTTTCCTGAACATACGTGCTCCTTGGTATTATTGGTGCGTATGCCTTGTCCACAAGTAGGGCACAATCTCAGGAGCTGACAAGCACATTTCTGCTGTGAACCTTGCGTCTTCAAATGTTGTTGTTAACAAGTTGGACTGACAAACGTGCGCTGACAAGCTGAGCAATGCACTCGTTCTTGTCCTTCGTCAAGACAGGGTTTAGAGGCCAAACATCCTGAGCATTTGGATCCACAGTGCTTGTGTTGCTCTCTATTGTTATAGCCATATTAACATTTCTCACAGTAGTAACTGTGTGACAGGAATCCGGCGATACTGGTAATGGCATCACAATGTTCATCGTGATGATAGACGTGAATGTATTTTCCGTTCTTCAAATCTTTGTCTCGAAACAACAGAGGTCCCCCCACTTCTTGAGGGTGCACTTTGAAGGTGTAGCGTGGAGCCAAGACTTCTTGCAATTTTTGCATTTCAGGAATGCTGCAGGGTCTGTCTTTGGATATCCCCACTTGTTGTAACAGGAGTTCTGCTTCTCTTCGTTGTTTGGTTTGGTCTGATCGTCGAATAGTTTTCCAGGCTCTTTTCCATTCTGTCGTGTCATTCCTGTCGGCATACGTTCGTCCTACCACGATGGCACGAGCTAAACACATCTGATCTTGAGTGTTGTTAATTCGAACGATGCTGCGCTTGATGCTGCGAAGGTCGTCTACCAATAACACCTTTTTGCGTTGTCCGGTCCCTTGGGGAAGATAAACGTGGGTCATGAACAGTGTCGCTTTTCCGTCGTTGGATTGCTATACCTGCTGAATCTTGTCAATGACTTTGGAAGGTATCAATTCTGCTTGGCTGCTAAACTCGATCCAAATGGAGGATTTCAAACTGTCGTGATGAATGGAAAGTCGCAAGCGGTCGTCTTCTTTGGCTTCACATTGCTGTTTCAGTGTGGTTAACAAAGAATCCCACACATTGGTGATGAACCCCTCTGCTTTCTCCAACGGTACGTCGTACTTGAAATCTTTAAACTTCACCGTGTACGTGTAGGCCGTGGTTCTAAAGTTTCTAGAGGAGCAGTTGTCCGTCTCTCGAATGTGGTAGTACTTTTCAGGGTTTAGTGGTGATGGTGAACTTTGACTTGGTGTAGACTCTCTGGGTCTGGATTCTGGTTCACTCATGTCATCTTCAAAATCGCTGGCATGAATTTGAGCCAAGACTTCAGCTACTGTGCGAGGCGATAAATCACGTTTCTGCCTCTTACTTTCTTCTCCTTTCTTTACGAAATGATGTGATCTTTTCATCTTGACTGCAAAAAGTCAAATGACTGCATTTGCAACGCCATGGACACCTTTATATCCATGTCAGACTAGTGTATATATAAAGGGTTAGTGCCTTCCCTCTCAGTATTCATTTCACTCTCAAGCCGACCAGCACGATGGAAGAACCCACACAGATCGAACTTCTGATCAGAGCTTTGCGAGGTGTCATAAGAAAGTTTTCTTCAGACAAGCCGACGGACTACTACCCCTCCTTTCGAAATAAAAGTCAAGATACTTGCTATATCTGTCAGAAGAAAGGGCATTGGGCTACAGAATGTCCAGACCGTCAAAAAAGCAAGACCAGTGTCAAAAGAGACAAAAGTCAGGATACCTGTTATCATTGTCAAGAGAAAGGACATTTTTCCTCAGATTGCCCTAAGAAACAACTGGAGCAGGAGGAATAAGAAGAGGTGACCTCAGCAAAGGAAGAACTCCGACAAGTGCAGAAAGAGAAGAAAAGAAGACGCGAAAAAAGTCAGGAAGAAGAGGACAAAAAACATGTGAAGGTGAAGAAAATTAGAAAACAGAGAGAGTGAACAATAGAAGACACAGAAGAAGTCTATGAACTTTTTTAAAGTGTTGTATTGTGTTGTGAATTGGATTGTAAAATTTCTACCGGAATAGACCAGCATGAAAAAGGTAAGTGTCTCATCGTTTTGATTTTTTAGAATAAGGGTCTTCACTCAGACACTCACACACGTACATCATAGGGTTAAAAAAAGGGATTTTGAGTTTCAATTGATTTTGGCAAAATGAATACTATCTCTTTTCGAAAGAAGTGAGTGACCCTGAAAAGGACTGTTGGGTGTTTGTTTTTTATATTAACAAAAAACAACTCAGGAACGAGAAGCAATCAGTTTTAACTGCCTTAAGCCTTTGCCACGGCGAAGACCAACTTCTGGACCTGCTCCAGTCGATGATTGGGTAGAAATCACTAGGGGTGGTATCTCCGGCGTACTAACAGGGTTGGACTGTTTGGCTCTGGAAGGTCTTTTTCTCTTGGGTCGTAATAAAGAAGTCTGATACATTTGTTTCAGACTTCTTAACTCCCAAAATGTCTAAGAGTACCGTTACCGTTTGACTTTCACTGTTATCCTACTCTCCTAGGTCTTGTTTCTTCTCTGCTTCTTCTTCCTGTCGTTTCCTTCTTGCATCTTCTTCTCGCTGATGCTGTTGAAGGAGAAAAGCTTGTTCTGCTTCTTTCTGCTGCTGTAAAAATTTTTCCAATTCTTCTTTCTGTCTTTGTTTAAAATCCTCGACCTGTGGTAAAGAAGGAGAAGATGGTGAAGGTACTGGTACCGGAACAAATTCTTGCGAAGAGAGAAAATCTACTAAAAATCTACTAAATCCCAACTAAAATCGACCTCTTCTGGAAGTAGCTCTGTGTTAACTTTGGTAGTCGCTGCTATGCCATCGCTTCTCGTCTCCACGGCCGGTAGCTCTCTTCGGATTGGAAGACAGACTCCGCGAAGTAACTGAATTTTGTAACACGTGTTGGGATTGGTGAACAATCTCAATCCGGTTCGATCCGGTCTTCCACTAAAAATAAACGCGGTTCACTTCGTTCCCTTCACCTGTTTTCGTCACAGGATGTGGACAAATGTTGAATCCTCTACTCTCGTATCGTCGATGCTGTTCGGTACAGACTTACCCATGTATGTTAAATCAACAGGGTCCATCATCCGGATCACCGATACTACTGTTTGGAAAAGAAGATGCTGTGTGGAGAGACAGGGATGTCTAAAGCGAGTCCTCATCTACGGTCCAGAGGTTCGACAAAAAATTTGAGAAAGAGAAGAAGATCAGTGAGATGCCCTCAATGTTAACGAACTGGTGTTAACATAAAAACCAACGGTCCTTTTCAGGGCCACATCACATGCCTCGAAAAGATATCTCTACTTTCTTGCCAAAAAGTTTTTTAGTCGATTGTATATTTTATGTTTAACTCCCTCCCAAAATTATTCTCTTACCTAACTATGGCCCTTTTCAGAGCCACTCCATATGCCTCGAAAAGATATTTATTCTTTCTTGCCTAACATTTTTTTAGTTGTTGTATAATTTATATATAATGGATCAATCAATTGCCTCGAAATGATTTACTCCCTCTTGCCTAAGATTTTTTTAGTCGATTGTATAATTTAGGTATGATAGATTGATGTTCATCAATCTATGGTTGTGTTGTATATGTCTATATCTCTATTGTATTTGTCCCTACCTAGAGTAGCTGCGCGTATTCAGGTCAGCCACTTGCAACATTGTTGCGAGAGTCCAGCACCATACTCAACCTTGGGGCTATAGTGCCGGGACCTGTACCATTTGGGCCTATAAATTTTGGGGCCACAGTGCCGGGGCCTGTTTTTAACATAACAGTCTACGTGGGGCTACTGTCTGTAATTTCTTCATCTTGAGATTGCCCTAATTTAAGTTGGTTGTAGTGATAAAGGCGCGATCTAATATCACGATCTAAGTGGTCAAAACACTCCTACAAAACGTAAACCATTTAAATTTGTACCACAAATATAAATCATATAGTTACATCAAAAAGTTTAGGATATTTGTCTAAATCTGTTTCTATTATATATACACAAACACTATATAAAATCAAACATAAGATATATAATTTTTGGTTTGCACTGATAAAGGTCATACAATTCTTTGCCAAATCAATTTTTAGAATGATTTCTAATACGTACAGTTTGGTTTCACGTACATGGTTACATTTTGCATAAATAGCAACAAGAGTGGAATTTCAGTCACAGCTGAGGGGCAAACTACAGACGAGAAGCATCACAAAAAGGCGAGTTACATTCAATGAATACAACATATATATATATATATATATATATATATATATATATATATATATATATATATATATATATATATATATATATATATATCTCTTAAACTATCATACGCTATCAATGATATACTACGAGATGTTTAAATTTTTCATTAAAGGAAACGAAGCTTGCTGAGTTTCCTTTTAATGAAAAATTTATACAACGAGTGGTATATCATTGATACAGCATACATACTGTACATATATTTTATTTATATCACATACAAATACATATATTTGCCCTTTGAACGGAGTTCAGATTTACTACAGGCAGCCGTGTATTGACCTAGCGAATGAACTCCTCACATCCCCGAGTGTATCCGCTACAAAATGTAGTTCTCTGCCGTAATGGCTATTTACAATCACTTCTGCATATTGATAAGTTGATTGTTTTCTTTTCTTGGTTTCCATTTTTCTCCACATTGATTAAATCAATATAATACACACTTATGATTTAAACATGAAAGATGGTTCTAATGATAAAAGTAGCGCAGTAGCAACACTTGGATAACTACACCATTCAAATACCGGCTCATGGAAATTAATGTGGAATAGAAACTATGCCAACTGACGAACCAACAAGAGGTAATTATAATATTTTAATATATTTACAGTTGATCTAAGTCATTATTCTGCTTTAGCAACAGTACAACCGACCCACAATCTCTCTCTCTCTCTCTCTCTCTCTCTCTCTCTCTCTCTCTCTCTCTCTCTCTCTCTCTCTCTCTCTCTCTCTCTCATCCTTTGGTCGGTTTGACTTAACTTTTACCATCATTCATAAGTCCAGAGATATTTTCGGAAAATCCTCTACGTTCGCCATTTCATAGATTTTAGCCCGTATCCTGCTACGATGGTCAAGAGAGAGAGAGAGAGAGAGCTAGCTTTGGACATTTTCATATTTAAATAATAATAATCGATTTTTTAGAACATTATGGTATGTTTAAGAAAAAAAAAAACATAGCATTAAATATATCACAGTACGTGTACCACGTAACCGAGGAATTTACTGGTTTGCAACATTGTATCATTGCTAAGCACTGTTGATAAATCCCAAGGAAAGTGCACACGTATCGTTAGGACGAACCATATTCTTGTAGGTTACTTGGTGTAATTTCTACTTCAAGGTTTTAATCCAGCCCAAATTCCTTTTCTCTCTCATTCCACATTTCTGCGCAGTTTGTCCGTTATGCTTGAGAGGGGAGGGGAGAACAGAAAGCAGAAAGGATTGTGATGAAAATGTGTACCATATTAAATTAATTTAGAAAACGGGGATTATTAATACTTTTCATCAATATTTTTCATGCGTCACTAGTGACTAATTTGTGGAAATTGATCATTGATCTAGAATCAACTGCAGACGCTCGCGAGAATGTTTATATATGCGTATTATTGCGGCGGATCACAATTTGATATACCAATAGTATTGGTATATCAAATTGCTTTATACCAACACTTTAAATGCATGTTATTTGTTAATGTATGTGGTATATATATATATATATATATATATATATATATATATATATATATATATATATATATATATATATATATATATATATATATGCTTCCTGATAAGGTCACTAGCGGACGATAATCTGCCTATTTTACCTGGACGATGGGCAATCTAGCAGTTTCTCCCATATGCGACCACCAAAATTCACCAGTTTTAACACGACACACTGAAGCAAAATCAATTTATAAATCACAAATACAGATACTAACAGAACGCTTGATATGCGTTTTCTTTATAAATGTAATTTTCATAAAAGTATCTTGATATTCAATGAATTTATTTCAGCTTACGAACACCATACAAAGTCAACGGTAAATCTGCCTGCTGACCACAAATATGGCGGCGGATGACGTCATTCGGGAACTATCTATCTATGTATCTATGTATCTATATATATATATATATATATATATATATATATATATATATATATATATATATAAAATTTAAAATTGAATAAGTCAGTGTTATGCTCTATATTTATGGACTCATTAGAAAAGAGTCACATCAAATACCTACCCAGAAATCATGTGCAAACAGTGCTCCACACTGCATATTCTGAGGCACCATAACAATCGGGCAGAAAATTATTAAAGACGTGTCTTTATTTTGCAGCCAGAGAGCTGTATCAAAAATATGTTGTGGGTTTATGTTTTCTATAAAACAATCAGTGACTCTGTAATTATGTAATATTCAAATACTTTGCAGAAGAAATGTAATTTAAGGCATCCAAACGAATCTTAGGAAAAGAAAATTATAAACCGGAAAATCGAAGGCGTTATTTTCTCTAAAATCATCCCAAAATATATAATGCGGAAAATGTACTTTGCAGAGCACGAAACCATTAAATTCTATTACGTTCTATACATTGCTAAATTTATACTGTATCCAGAACGAAACCGTTGAATTATATTATGTTCTATACACTGCTAACTTTATGCTGTATCCAGCACGAAACCATTAAATTCTATTATGTTCTATATACTGCTAAAATTATACTGTATCCAGCACGAAACCATTAAATTCTATTATGTTCTATATACTGCTAAAATTATACTGTATCCAGCACGAAACCATTAAATTCTATTATTTTCTATATACTGCTAAAATTATACTGTATCCAGCACGAAACCATTAAATTCTATTATGTTCTATATACTGCTAAAATTATACTGTATCCAGCACGAAACCATTAAATTCTATTATGTTCTATATACTGCTAAAATTATACTGTATCCAGCACGAAACCAACAATTGTCCTATATTTGCAGGATCATGAAGCTCGCCCTGGTTTTTCTAGCCGTTCTCCCGCTCATTCTCGCCTCAACCATGGAGGAGAAGAGATTTCTTGACTTTCCCCCTTGTATGTCTATTATCATTTAGTTTATGTTTATTTTTATTTGGTTTTTTCTTTTTATTTCATGTTTTGAAAACTATTTATGCCTTTTGAAGAAACAAAAATTTCTCCAGTAAAATTAATTTTTGATCATCTAGTGCCATACAGATTGTAACTAAATTCCAGTTTTCCATTTTACACGTCGCGTCCCCATATCAATCCCACGTCAAATCCTCAAGTAAAATAAACAACCTAGTTTTGTCTCGACTGAAGTTAGAAGCAAATGTTAATTCGTGCATATTAGTTTTGGGGACTTCAGGAGGAAATGAATGCGACCGAGGCGCAGCACAATTGAGTCAAACCTTGAGTACACGCGATCTGGTTATTGTATTTACTATCGACTACGGATCTGTACATGATGCTTATATTTTGTTACTACTGTAATAGAGTATTCATTGAAC
The DNA here is from genome assembly GCA_016617855.1 of Megalonaias nervosa. Classification (NCBI taxonomy): domain Eukaryota; kingdom Metazoa; phylum Mollusca; class Bivalvia; order Unionida; family Unionidae; genus Megalonaias; species Megalonaias nervosa. Next base: position 22,135 of record JAECUM010019954.1, read on the forward strand.
TTATTCGATTCCATGTAATAAAAAAATTATATGCTTCTGATCACAAGAAAGCGCTAACATCACTCATTTTCTAGGATACACCTTTCACCTATTGTTACCAAGTAAACGTGTTTACATTCAGCCTTAACAGGAGTAAATGTAGGGGAAACATTTCCTATCTTAACAATAGAACATTTGTAAAGTACAATTTACAAATGGAGAATTATCACACAAGCACAGCACTTTTAACGATGTATTTTTACGCCATACTTCAATACGAATACATATTCAGTCCCTCAAAGATAACAAGATGAGATCAAGGTTTTCAGCAGGAAAAGACAAGCGGTCTCTGTTAAAGTTTTTTTTTTTGATAGTTTTTATATGGCTTTTAGCATATATCAAAGTCTAATGTAATAACGTTTCGTTAAACATCATGAAATGTGTAGATGCGTGATCAGCAAAATCTTCACATCTTCCCCAAGATATAAATTATTGTCCTCGCTAAATTTCTATACGCCACTTTAAACCTGCAGCTGATGATATGCAAAACATTTTGTCTCCGTCAGTTTCTTATATGTTATATGCATTTTGTATTCACTCTACAGTGAGTAGTTTGGTTGATCAGCTAAAGACTGTGGTCCACAGTGGCATGGCACATGATGCGTGTGTTGCCGCCTGCACTGCAATCGCCGGTCTTCTGGCTCCACTCTGTGGAAACGCTTGCACCATGTGAGTCTCTTCACATACTTACTTAACATGAGATCCGTAAGGGATAACCATTTCAATTCTTGAGGTGGGTGCGAAGGTGGTTATGAATGGGGGACTGGAATTTTCTTTTGAATCCTGATTTTTATTCTTTTACCTCAAGATAATTTTTCCAGCTTTTATATATATATATATATATATATATATATATATATATATATATATATATATATATATGCTTGCTTATCGTTTGTATATTATGTAACAGCTAAAGTAACCACTCATACAAAACAAAATAAAATTCACTGATATTCTGTTTTCGAAAGATCGAAATAACAAGAAGATGGTGTTACTACTCTATGGTCTTACATTATGTAACAGAAAAGAAGAAAGACATCGAGTTATGTAAAATCAGCAAATAAAATGTATTTCCCTATAATACAAAGTAAAAATCAGAGAAAGATACCTATAGTATTGTGAATTAAATCGCAAATAATCCTAAACGTTCTATCACAAGTCCAAAAGTATAAAATGTTCCGAACAAATTCCAATATGTGCAGATCTAACATTACTCATAAAAAGTATCGCAATGATATATTCCAAGCCTTTGAATGAATTCACAATAATCCCCAAGTAGTTCTTTAGTCCCAAAAGTCAATGAGCACATTGTGATTCTAATGAATAATTTAAATATCTGAGCAGAATTAAAAACTCCGGTCAAAGATTCCGAAAAGCTGATTTGAAAATGGAATGAATAAATGTCTAAATAGACTTCTACAGTAACATGACCTATGACACAACAGAATGACATGGATGTTGGTAATTTGAAATGGAAAACGCCATCAAATTCGTGAACAAGGACAGGTCTTAAATTTGAATTAGAGTAAATACATGTTAAAAATCCGATAGACATAACCCTCAGCCATGACAATAGTCCATGACACCAAAACTCTACCTTCAACCACCAACAAAGTTCACACACACACACACACACACACACACACACACACACACACATATATATATATATATATAAACTATACCTAATAATACCGTCATAAAGGAAGAGATTTATTTATACAATAACGTTGTTTTTACATATTAGTCAAATAAATATATTATACTGTAAGAATTATAATTGCATCTCAAGATGTTTTATTAATGACACAAAATATACATACAGCTATATGTTACGCATATACGCATGAAAATACATCTGCAATCAGATTATCTTTCCCTTGATTTGCCTAACGTCAACGTTGTATTCCTACAACTTCAAACTCCACCTCTCTAATTTTTGTTGTTCTTTTTGTTAATGAAAGTAAGGTGATTGTGATTACTAAATATAGTAATCGTTGAAGAAACTGTACTCATATGCAGTTCAAAATCTTGATACATCAAAGTCAAATATGCTTTCTATTTTGTGGAACACTTTCTCGAGTTCTTGTTGAGCGTTTTAGAAAAATAGCACACTGGATGATTGACACCATTTTAACTTCTTAAATCAATATTCCACCAACCCCTGCATCACTGGCGCCAACAGACACTTAAAATAATTCAGTGAAATGTTAAGCCGAAAGAACTGGTGTTCCTTTACGTATGGAGTTTAATTTGTCAAATGATTCCTTACACTTTTCCGACCAATGAAACTTTTATTTCTTACTAACCAAATTTGAACAGTTATGGAGAAATCAGGACAACATTTCCGATAATATCTTACCATACCCAACAATCACGTCAGTTGCTTTTTACCGATAGGCGCTGGGAGTTTAGAGATAGTCTTGACCTTAACTTCTACAGGTTTAACTTGACCATGTCACTCAGTATATCCTAAAAATTTTCCGAATGGTTTCCAAGTAATTTTCCCAGGTATCCTTGTAGATGCTAACATCATCGATGTAAACATCAGAATTATCTAGACCAAATGTTTATTTTTTGACGGAGAATTTTACTAAACGGAATTGCTTTATATTGATAATGTCCCTTGCAAAGCTTCTTTTGCTCCTTCCGTGAGTGGAATTTGCCAGAATTGTTTCAAAAAGGTCAAAGTTGCTGATATCTTTTGCATTTCCAATTGTGTCAGTGCTTTGGAAATGAATCAGTTTTAGCGACACTGTTGAAGTTTCTATAGTAACCACACATGCGGAATGTATTATCTGGTTTAGGCACATGAATACAAAGTTACTATACGAATTTTTGCTTGAAATCATTCTCCAGCAGATATTGAATTTCTTTATTCAAACATTCCAGCTTGAAATGATTCATCATGTAAGAGTGTTGTTTCACAGGTGTAGAATTTACATCACAATGTCATTTATGTATACGCCTCCCAGAGTGTTAATGATGTAATTTAAATAATTTACTTTCTTTCCAATTGTATAATGACCATAAAATTTGGACCGATGAGGATTTTGAGGTGTTGGAAAGATAGCCAGAACTCTGTCGTCTGGCTGAAAACTCCTTGCATTTATATTTGTCATACCATAATTTCATTTTAGACTCTGTAGTGTCAAAATTAATTCTTGTTGCCTTTGATCACTTATATTTAAAATCAGAGACATAGGGAAGAAGAGTGATCTTGGAACGTTCATTTGAAAGAAGTTTCTCTTTCTAACCTCAGTGGTCCACGGACAGTATTTTCAGAAACTATTTCAAAAGGACTAAAACCCTAATGAATCTTGAACTGATACACCAACTTTGCAATTCTTTTTA
>JAECUM010019955.1:0-12462 GCA_016617855.1 Megalonaias nervosa
TTTTTACCAGTGTTAGTAAAACCTTTCCCACATTTCTTTTTATTTTCTTTTTTCTTTGGGGATTCCTTCGACTATTTGCGTCCTCCTAATCTATTCACTCCAGATGTGAACAAAGAAAGTAGGTTAATTATCATGGAATAAGATGCATAATTTTTATCTTTATTTTCCATCTTGAACTAATATATTTACATGGCAAACATTGCTTTAATATTCGCAAGGAAGAAAACATTACTTTTTTACCTATATTTTCCACCGTTGATGTTTGCGTATTTTCCATCGCTGAACTGTTTCGTTAATGTACTCGAAACTGCGTTAATATTTGCATGGAAGAAAGCACTGATCGTTTTTATCTGTATCTTCCATCGCTAATTTTACCCGTATCTTCCATCGCTAATTGTATTAATACCTTCAATTCTGATACTGCGATTTGAATTTTTTATATCAGATCTTTTGTGGTTTATTGTTTATTGTGGAGCCTCGTCTATCTAATTATTATCCAGTTTTTTTCTAGATTTATATTTATATCCTGCTTTACCATTACTATTGTTAAACATTTCTTTGCCACTCCGCCTTCATTTTTGAGTTACAAATTCTACAAATCATCTAGTTGTTACTAAGCTTTGAAATAAATCTACAAATTGCAGTTTTATATATTTCGTGCACTGGATTTATAATACCTTAAGGAAACTGAAACATATAGAAGACGGAATACATTACCATCAGCCATGTTGAGTGTCGCGTTTATTATCCAAAAATGGCTTCAATCTTTATTTGTGTGTAGTGTAGAAAATGAGTTCTGGATATTTTATTGTTTTACAATTTTTCGTTTCTGTTACTCGATATGTTTCTGAGTTGCGTTTGGTACCCTTTACCTACTGTTAGTCCAATAGGTCCTTCATCCCCTCACCCTATGCCCAACATAAAAAACATGAACCAGTCTATCCTGCGCTCGCCTTTTATGTACTAGTTAGATATAATGTTTGCCCTGGCTTGTCGTTATAGATACGGTGAATCACTGACTCGACTTGAAAAATGGAATGTATGGGCATTCTTAATGATAATTCTTTTTTCATCATATAGATAAAACAGAATGAAATATATTCATAACGATAACGAAAGCTGCCCAAAGATCACAAATAACACGTGCAAGCAAGTCGCTAGCAAAAAGTAGCTCAGGGGAACCAATTCGGATATAGAATCATCAAAGCGCGATTTAATTAAACACGGGTCTAAAGGTTATAAAGAACCTCTCTTATTTGTATTTTGAAATGTAGACAATTTTAGGGCGTATTTTAAATGTGTGGGAACAAAGATCAGCAGAAATAACACACGTTCGCCGATTGTGTTTAATGAGAGAACGCTTCTTAGCGAGGGAGGCAGCTGATGCTGATGATTGATTCACGCTGAACAGAAGGCAATCCTGCTATCATGACAAAAGTACTATATAGCCGCACTCTAATTAGTCATACTAATTAGATTTACACTAGCACAGAGTGAGTATATTGCTTTATTGTTTTAAAAAAAGAATGATCATAACAATAAATGTTAAAGTTTTTAAAAACTGAATCTAAAGTATTTGTGTGCATATCAAGAAAATGGGAATTTGTGTATTCCCTTTAGCTTAAAACACTTTAGAGCACAGTATATAGTGACTGCAGATAACTTTTCTACCACTTATAAATATTACATTGGTCCAACGTTGTGACCGTTTTAGTCAGTGAAAGTATTACTAACATTCGTCACAGTAGACGTAGAATGTTTCAAAGCGAAATTAGTTTTTAGTTTTTGAGATTAGGAAGATGTATTAGTATAGTTTAATGTTGTACTACCATTTTGTTGTACATAATAATTGTCTTATATCCATGCAATAGTACATTTAATGCCGATCGATAGACAAAATAACGTTCTCCAAAATGAAATGTCTACAGCTTCACGTGTGGCACTCATGACACCTGTCGATATATGTCTGTGACATTAACATAGGTACTGTATGTATTCTCTTATTAGACGAATCCAGCTGCAAACTGCACAAACCCCGATCTTCCGTCACATAATGGCAGGCAGATCTGGGTCTATGTAGTTTGTTAGTAGTAATCAGTATAACAAGCAACATCTACCCTGATCTACAGGCTCATTATGCTACGGCAGACCAGGGTCTGTGTTTTTGCAGTTTGAATCGACTTATAAGCGAGTATATACGATAATGACAGTCGCCTAAAAATGTTGTCGCAGTACAATGCTGTTACTAAGCAAAGAGTATACTGTAAATTCAGTGAGCTCTCAAAGTATTCTCCCGCTGATATCAAGACAGACTGACAAAGCTCACGGATGTAATTCTTTATCATATCCGACAATCTTGAGATGGTTTCATCGTTTAAAGATGATGGCGAATCTATGGAAGATGAAACACGTTCTGGACGACGATTGTCTGCGATTGGTGAGCGGGAAGTGGTTGCTGTGAATAAAGTAATTGATGAAGATGCTCGATACACAGTGGAATATATTTCAATTATCACTTGGATTGATTCGTCAGCTGTGTTTAACAAAATGAAGAATCATTCGAAGCTCAAAAAGGTTTGTGCGAGATGAGTCCAGCATTTGATGACGGCTTACCAAATCCAGATAGATTGAAGGAGTTAAACAACTACTCACCAAATATGAAAAGAGTGATCAAAGACGTTTGACTGAGAATGTCGCAAGTGATGTGTGTGTGTGTGTGTGTGTGTGTGTGTGTGTGTGTGTGTGTGTGTGTGTGTGTGGTTTGGATTTTTAACGTAGCTTTAACAATTTTTCAGTCATATTATCATATCCCGTCATGTCTGCAGTGTGTCAGTTTATAGTGATGTCTAGCACTGGGACATCATGCCTGCAGTATGGCAGTTTATAGTGATGTCTAGCACTAGGACATCATGCCTGCAGTAGGGCAGTTTACAGTGATGTCTAGCACTGGGACATCATGTCTGCAGTATGGCAGTTTACAGTGATATCTAGCACTGGGACAGCATGCTTGCAGTGTGTCAGTTTATAGTGATGTCTAGCACTGGGACATCATGCCTGCAGTTTGTCAGTTTATAGTGATGTCTAGCACTAGGACATCATGCTGCAGACATGTAGCATCATGTTCTACCCAGTCACATTATCCTGACACCAGGCCGACTAGTCCTAACACAAACAACAGAGGCTCGCTCTAACCACTTAGGCCACCGGAGCGGTCACAAGTGATGAACACGAAGTTACATTTTTTAACACAACTAAAGAGAAAAAAGTAAATTTTGGGTCGGAGAAAACAAGCCGATACAAAAATTGCTTTGCGTAGTCGGACTTTCAAGAGAGTTTTTTACGCATTATTTTTCGATGCCAAAGGCCCAGTTTTCCAAGAATATGTGCATGGCTCTACTAGAGTAACTGGATATTTTTATGCCTCCAGAGGGTTGCCAAAAGGTGTGGAACACTACCGGAACACCCGGTAAACGAGGTATACATCAACTCCATAAAAATGCACGGGCGGATAAATCTGCCGTCTTTACAGACTTCTCTATATTACACAACGTCCAAACATTGACACATCCTACATGCAGCCCTGATTTAGCTCCAAGTGATTTTTTAAAAAAATCCCGTTATCAAAGATTCGCTGAGGGCAAACCATTTTAAACCTGCCATGAGACTGGCAGTGCAGGTCTCTAGTGTATGAACAACATACCAAAAAGCGAATGCAAAATGGCATTGAGTAGTTAGATTATCAGATTGAGAAATTGTGTAGAGGTACATGGGGTATACTTTGAGAGGATGCACTGGCATACTGTTGACTACTAAAGAAATTTGTTGTACAGTGTGCTTTTTAAATTCCCCTCATATTTACTTATCATGCTAGTTGAATTTAACAATCCAGTCAATTTGATCCCGTAGTTACTAGAGTCCACCTGTGGTATTTAAAACAGTCTCTCTTGAGTGTAATCGAATTCTGTCAAGTGATGCCATAAATATCACAATAGGGTTTTGCCTATACTGATTCTAATACCAAAATAGATGGATTGACGGGTGGATGGCTGCATAGGTGGCGGGAGTAGTGTAGTGGGGATGTTTACGGACAATAGAAATCCCATTCAGAAAGGTTGGGATTATATACGGACAAGGGAAAGTTAAACATAGGTTGGGTTTATATAAGGTCTATAGGAATGGAACAGGTAGGGTGACGTCACGGTACTGGACATTGGCAACAATGTTGCAAGTGGCTGATCTCAATCGGGCCAAACAGTGACAGTGGGGGAAAAAAGCTATAACGCTTGGCGGAGCGGTTAAGTTCAGCTAGTTCAGCGGTGAAACTATACGAATAATAATGCTTGGCGGGGCGGGACATATAACTTGATATAACGCTTGGCGGGGCGGGACTTGATAGAGTGTAAATCTTTTCGAGGCAATGGAGTGGCCCTGAAAAGGGCCTTTGGTTTTTTTCTTAACACCATTCCGTTAACATAGAGGGCATCGCACGACCTTTTTCTCTTCCTTAAACTTCGTCCGGCCTCTGGACCGTAGATTAAGACTCCCTTCAGACAGTTTTGTCTCTCCACATAGATCCTTCGTTTCCAAAGGGCTGTATGGTCATCTGGGTGATAGCCCATGATGATTTGACATACTTGGGATAGTCCGGATGGAACAGCATCGACGATAGGAGGTTAGACGATTCTACGTTAGTCCACATCTTGTAACGAGAACAGGTGAAGGAAATGAAGTGAACCGCGGTTATTTATAGTGGAAAAGCGGTTCGAAACGGATTGAGTTTTTTCACCAATCCTAACACGCGTTACAAAATTCAGTCAGAGTGCGGAGTCTGTCTTCCAATCCGAAGAGGGCTACCTGTCACGTCACATTCCCTATATAGGTGCGCTAGCGTCTGTGCGCAGTGAATCAATGCAACAGAGTTAGAACATGACGGAAACTAAGAAGACGATGAATGGGGTGCACCGGCCGCTGAGACGAGAAGTGATGGCACAGCAGCGGCTAAAACCAAAACCAGCACGGTCCTACTTCCAGAAGAGACCGATTTTAATTGGGATTTAGTAGATGTTCTCTCCTCTTCACAAGAATTTGTTCCGGTACCAGCATCTTCGCCACCTTCTCCTTCCTTACCACACGTCGAGGATTTCAAACAGAGACAGAAAGAAGAATTGGAGAAATTTTTGCAACGGCAGAAAGAAGCAGAACAAGCTAGAAAAGCAACAGAGAGAAGAAAAAGAAGAGGCAAGAAGGAACGACAGGAAGAAGAAGAAGCAAAGAAGAAACAAGGTCTCTTCTGACACCTGTCTTGCTTTTACGTTGTGGACATTCAGATGACCAATGCCCTTTCTTCTGACAGATACAGCAAGTATCTTGACTTTTATCTCGAAAGAAGGGGGAGTAGTCAGTCGGCTTCTCTGAAGAAAACCTTCGTATGACACCTCGCAAAGCTGATCAGAAGTTCGATCTGTGTCGGCTATTCCATCTTTCAGGTCGGCTTGAGAGTGAAAAAAAATACTTTGAGGGAAGACGCTGACCCTTAATATACGGAAGACACTGGCCTTACATTGATATAAAGGGGGCCATGGCGTTTAAAATGTAGTCATTTGACTTTCTGCACTTAACTCATTAACCCCTGGCTCCGCGTTTACGCGGCAGGAGGTAGTAGCCTACTTCCGAGCTCTGTAGCGTCAAGGTCATGTACGATACACTAAATTGGGTGGTATTATAGAAAGGTGGACAGATGTAGCTCTACAATGTTACCAAATAATCTGGAGATTCTAGTTGCAATACAAAATACAGAGAGAAAAACGTCATATTTTGGACCCGATTTTTTTCCACCCAAAATTCTCCCGTGGTCGGAATCCGACTTTTTGTCCGGATTTTGGACTTTTTGGCCTCAGATCTAAGGCAGACCGATCTGAATTGCACACAGACAGGCGAACCTTTGCAAAAAGTAGGATAACATGGGCATTTGGAATAAAGAGTGGTCTCGATACGAAAATGATGGGTACATGGAGAAAAATTTAAAAAAAACTCCAACTTTTACCCTTCTGCTCATGTACAGGCGAAATAGCCAATGAAAAACGATGTTTCTAACACAGCTAGGCATTAGGTTAACCGGAAATCTCTTGGAAGTTGATGTATTAATATGTATTCAGAAATAGCCCCCAAAATGTGTTTCCTACTCGCATTTCAGGCAAAAACGACAAAATCTCCAGGGGTCAATGAGTTAAGACGAAACGATCGCATCATTTCGTGGAGAAAGGAGAAGAAAGTAAGAGGCAGAAACGTGACCTATCGCCTCGCACAGTAGCTGAAGTCTTGGCTCAGATCCATGCCAGCGATTTTGAAGATGACAGGAGTGAGCCAGAATCAAGGCCCAGAGAGTCTACCAAACCAAAGTCCACCACCACTAAACCCTAAAAAGTACTACCACATTCGAGAGACGGATAAACGCTCCTCTAGAAAACTTAGAACCACGGCCTACACGTACACGGTGAAGTTTAAATATTTCTCAAGTCCGACGTACCGCTGGAGAAAGCAGAAGAGTGTGGGATTCTTTGTTAACCATACTGAAACAGCAATGTGAAGCCAAAGAAGACGATCGCTTGAGACTTTCCCTTTATCACGACAGTATGAAGTCCCCCATTTGGATCGAGTTTAGCAGCTCATCAGAACTGACACCTTCCAAAGTCATCGACAAGATTCAACACGTGCAACAATCTAATGAGAAGTTTCACGTCACCTATGGAAAAGCAACACTGTTCATGACCCCAGTTTCTCTTCCCAAAGGGACCGGACGCAAAAAGGTGTTATTGGTAGACGACCTTCGCAGCACCAAAAAGAGCCTCATCCGAATTCACAACCCTAAAGACAAGATGTGCTTAGCTCGTGCCATCGTGGTGGGACGAACGTATGCTGACAAGAACGATACGGCGGAATGGAAAAGAGCCTGGCAAACTATTCAAACATCGAACCGAGCCAAACAACGAAGAGAAGCAGAACTCCTGTTACAGCAAGCGGGGATATCTAAAGACACGCCCTGTGGCATTCCTGAAATGCAAAAATTGCAAGACATCTTGGCTCCACGCTACACCTTGAAAGTACACTCTCAAGAAGTGCGTGGACCTCTGTTGTTTCGAGGCAAAAATTTCAAAGACGGAAAATACATTCACGTCTATCATCACGATGAATATTTCGATACCATTACCAGTATCGCCCCATTCCTGGGAAACAGTTATTACTGTGAGAAATGTGACTATGGGTATAACAATCGAGTGCAACATAAGCATTGTGGATCGAAATGCTCAGGATGTTGGCCTCTAAACTCTGTCTTGACGAAGGACAAGAACGAGTGCATTGGGAATCAGGCTAAGGACCAAAAACCCAAGGAACCTGAAAAACCTGGTAGGGATAACCAGGGAAGGCACAGGGACAAACAATGTTTTAATTGCAAGGAGTGGGGTCATATTTCCCTCAGTTGTCCTAAACGGAACGGATCAGTCCAGAAAGTTATGGTGGCGATAGATGAAAACTCATGTTTCCCAGCAGGCTAACAGGGAAGCAGTGTACGAGCCAGTGGTGAGTGCAAGGATCGGTCGCGACACTATCCAATCGATCGGCACGTGTATTTTCCCCGAGGCAAGAGTACCAACGGCGAATGGTACTGTCAACAGACAACATGTGACCGTTTTACGAGACACAGGGTGCACTAGTGTAGTCGTGAAACGGAGCCTCGTCCGCGATGATCAGTTGCTTGGATTTAAATAGCCTTGTATGCTACTGGACCAAACAATCGACCACGTTCCGGTCGCAAGGATATTTATCGAAACACCTTTTCTGACCGGAACCGTTGAAGCATTGTGCATAGCCAGTCCGATCTATGAACTTACGATTGGCAATGTACAGGGATCTAGACTCCCAACCATGTCTGACTTCCGATTCCCGATCATCCAAGCAGTGCAGACCAGAGCTCGGGTTAAGGAGGATAACAAACCTCTACGTAAATTAAAAGTACCGGAAGCCATTACTGATATCTCCCGCGAAGAATTTCTAAACGAGCAAGAACGTGACGAGTCCTTATAAGCGACCGCGGACAAAATGTTGTCGAGCACTGTGAGGAAGTGTAAGAACGGGGGTCCTTTAGATTTCTACATCGTAAGGGTTTAATGTACAAGGAGTATACTACGCATGATGATAGGAAGTTCTTACAACTAGTTGTTCCCCAGAAATTCAGGCCGCATGTACTCAAGGTCGCGCACGAGTCGAGTATGGCGGGTCATTTAGGTGTGAAGAAAACAACTGATAGGGTAATACGAGAATTCCATTGACCCGGTGTCAATTACGATGTAGCGCGGTTTTGTCGTTCGTGCGATGTTTGCCAGAAGACGGTCTCTAAGGAAAGGATAACTAGAGTACCGTTAGGTCAGATGCCCCTGATAGATACTCCGTTTAAAAGAGTGGCTGTTGACATTGTAGGACCCATATTTCCACATACAGATCGGAAAAACCGGTACATCTTAATGCTGGTAGATTACGCCACTAGGTACCCTGAAGCCATAGCTTTGCCATCAGTCGAAACCGAACGTGTAGCCAAAGCGCTCGTAGACATGTTCAGCAAGGTCGGAGTGCCCGAAGAGATTCTTACGGATTGTGGAGCGCAATTTACCTCGGATCTCATGGCAGAAATTAGTAGATTATTGTCCCTTAAACAGTTGCGCACAAGACCTTACCACCCTATGTGCAATGGGTTGGTAGAGAAATTCAACGGGACGCTGAAGCAAATGTTGCGATGGATGTGTGCGAAAAGACCTACGGATTGGGATAGGTATCTGAACGCAATTCTGTTCGCGTATCGTGAGGTGCCTCACGAAAGTTTAGGTTTCTCCCCGTTTGAACTATTGTACGGTAGGACAGTTCGTGGTCCTATGCGTATTCTACGCGAACTGTGGTCAGACGAAGTTGCAAGCGAAGAAGTTAAGACCACTTACCAATACGTTGTGGATTTGCGCGAAAGGTTAGAGAGTACATGTCGAATGGTGCAAGACGAACTCGCGAAATCTAGTCGTAAGTGCGCGAAGTACTACAACCGAGGAACGCGAAGCAAGAAGTTTGATATAGGTAATCAAGTGCTGATGCTTCTCCCTACGAATAAAAACAAGCTGCTAGTGCAATGGAAAGGGCCATACGAAATCAAACAAGTAAAAGGCAAAATGGACTACATCATTTACATGGAAGGTAAGTCCAAGATATTTCACGCCAATATGCTGAAACTCTACGTAGAAAGACCTAGTCAAACAATTGATGAAAGGGTCTTGAACGTAATATGTGTAGCGGTGATAGAAGATAGGTCGTGTGACGAATCGGAATTCGTCTCCAGTACCGAAATGCCCCTTGAATACCCCATTGACGTAGCGAAAGAAGGTATAAACCAGATCAATGTATGCCCGGATTTATCCGAGGGTCAGCGTACGCAGATCTTGGAGGTTTTGTCCAAATACCCGGACGTGTTTACGGACAAACCAGGTCGTACTGGATTGATTCAACACGAGATCAAGTTGAATACCTCAGAGCCGATCAGGATTAAAGGATATACCCTTTAACGCGCGGGAGACCATCAACGAAGAAGTGGGAAAAATGTTAGCCCAGGAAGTGATCGAACCTTCCAGTTCCCCGTACTCGTCCCCCGTTGTATTAATCAGAAAGAAAGACAGAACAAACCGTTTTTGCATTGACTTTCGGCAACTGAACAAAATCACCGTGTTCGATGCAGAGCCAATGCCGGACATAGAAAGCTTATTTTCAAAGTTGGCAGGTCATAAATACATTTCCAAGTTAGACATTACCAAGGGATATTGGCAGGTACCAATCGCTGATAATGCCCTCGAGTTAACGGCATTCGCGACTCCCAAAGGTCTTTATCAATTTAAAGTCAAGCCTTTTGGTTTAATCAACACCGGTGCGTCGCGTGTTCGTCTCATGCACAAACTATTAAACGGTATGGAAAACGTCGATAGTTTTGTAGATAATATCTTCGTTTATACATATATACCTGGGATGAACATGTTAAGGTATTAAGGGATTCGATAGACTTCACACTGCTAATCTTACAGCTAGGCCCACCAAATGTAGTATAGGATATTTTAACCTGGAATGTTTGGGTCATCTTGTAAGTGGACTAGGCCAGTTGAAACCTCACCCAGACAAAATAGGAGCAATCAGAGATGCACCTAGACCAGAAACCAAGAAACAAGTAAGATCTTTCCTATGCTTGATTGGGTTTTACACAAAATTTGTTCCCAATTTTGCGACTACTGCCAGTCCATTAACAGACTTGACTAGGAAAGAGCAACCGAATAAATTTCCCTGGGGTGTGTGCCAGGAAAAAGCGCTTAACGCTTTAAAACAGAAACTGATAATTGCACCAATCTTAAAGTTGCCAGAATTGAACAAAACTTTTGTGCTGAGGACTGATGCGTCCGATACGGGATTTTGGGCTGTTTTGCTACTGGGGCAAGAAGGGATGAAATTGCCCATTGCTTATGCAAGTAGGAAATTGCTCTCTAGGGAGAAAAACTACTCCGTGATTGAGAAGGAGTGCTTAGCCTTAGTATGAGGGATAGGAAAATTCCATACATACCTTTTCGGGAGGGAGTTTATCTTACAAACGGACTATCAGCCGCTCTTATACTTGAACAAAGCAAATGTCGCCAACGCAAGATTGATGCGTTGGCGTTGTCTTTGCAACCGTATAGTTTCCGAATCGAGGCGATTCGAGGGTCGGAAAATGTGGGTGCTAATTTTTTAAGTAGGGTATAATTAGCAGATCATTTTCGTTTAGTATTCAAAATTGAATGTTTTAATTTTGTTTATGTTCCCATTCCGTGATTTTTCTAAAAGTGTTATCACTTTTTTTAAGGGGGGAGGTATTGTCACGGAATTGTATAAATCCCTTTATTTATTAAATACATGTACTCGGGTTTCGTTTCTTGTGTACAACGATACCCGAGGGTGATTTATGTATATTGTACAATATTTCGAAACAGTGAGTTCGGTTCGTCCTATGCCGCACGTGCGAAATGCTTTCGATAGGAGGGGCCGAATTTTTCCAGCGCACAGACGATTTAGGTTACGTCGTCTGTGTATAAATGCCTCACCGTAAGACGATATCTTCACATTACGGAACGTCTTGTCAGTAAGCAGTCTACTTAGGGACTTGCACATCTTCAGCTGTAGAGGTATGTAAGTTATTTATTAATTTCTTATGCATATTATTTCTTACGTATATTGTAAGTTATAGCTTTGTACGTACTACCACGTTTATGTTTGGATGTTTTCAATGTAGCTTTGGCTTGCGTAGAATAACGCAAATATTTTCTATTCTTGTTTGGGACTTAGCAAGAGATTTATATTAGCAATATAAACTTGCGTTTTGTTAAGAAACGTTTAGTACCATAGGAATCTTATCGGATACAGGTTCACTTCTGAAGCTGTTTATCTTTTTGTAATGTACCGATAATGTAATTTTTATAACTTACCGTATATAACGTCATTACGTGTTATCGTATATGCCCGTGTCATGTATAGTACACGGTGTTAGATGTATTTTCAGCTGACCAGAGTGATCCATGGTGATCGTAGTCGACGTGGTACCAGCTATAGAGCTAACCAGAGAAGTTAACCTTAGCAGCCGTAGAGCTAAGTGAACAGTGTTGCTGGTCGAGTAGCAGGTATTCGGGCGTTGCAGACCGGATTGGTGGGCGCTGATTGCTTGATTGACCAAGGAATTGAATGGTGGTCGGTGACTACCTATAATGATGCTTGCTTGATTGACCAGTATGACTGGTAGCCAAGTGTGATATTGGCGGGAGTGTTTTGTGTTACTCCATGCATGTAATCTTTTAGCGGTGGGCTAATTTTGGGGTTTTGTTATACCCATTGTTTTGGGAGTGGAAAGATATTTTTGTATGTTATCTGTCCAATCAATTCATCATTGTACTATTTGAGCTAGAAAATCTCATTTTTCACTAGTTGAGTGAATACATCATTGTTACTATTGAGTAAACCACCCATTATTTTCATCGTGTGAAATTACTGTGAATTGTTCACCTTTGTCCTTGTACTGTGTAAGGTCATTTATTGTATTTATATTTGTTGCATTTTTAGGTTCTTGCGTATTATGTTAATGTGTAGCAGCAGGCAGGGTGAACAGACCACTTGTCTGAATCGTCATTTGTCTAAAACATAAGGTTCCTACAGGGGCTGAAAAAATGTCAATAACGCTAAACCGAACCTCCTAACTTTTATTATTACCAAAACGGATAATGTTAGCTCATTTTTGTTATTTTAGTTTTGACTTTTTGTTTTTTCTGTTATAATGCGTTTAGTTTACTCGGCGGGTCACTTAATTTTTGTCGTTCACCCTGCCTGCTGCTGTAATTAACCAAAGATTTTATCTAGACCTAT
>JAECUM010019956.1:0-61228 GCA_016617855.1 Megalonaias nervosa
GCTGACTCAGGCTGGCTTGGGCTGGTATTGTACACATTGACCCTCCTGATAACAACTCCAATATATGACTGGGCTACTACGGCTCCCTCTCATGGAATATGTATAACCAATAGAAGTTTTGGTCAACAACAACTGTCAAGATTGTGTCCCTGCTTACAGTATTTTCCCATCTGCATGCAAATGTTAAAGATGTTATTTATTGTCTATGAGCATAAACCAAATTCTATTATATTCTTGGCAATTTTACACCTATGATCGCTGTATTGTCACCAACAGAAAATTTCTTTAGTCTGTAGGAACTGGATGTGCTTTCAAAACACAATACACCACTCCCTCAATAACTCACACCCTGATAACTTGTGAACCCGCTTATAATGCGGGGTCAGGCGTGGATCCCATTTTTTAAACCAGAAAATACCAAAACATTGATCCCTATTTGTTGAACTTGAAGAAAATCGCAATCAAAATTGGTAATGGAAACTTTGATATATCACTCGTTTTATTGTCGAAAATGGTAGATAGGACATGGAAATTTTAATCAACATTATGAAATATCAACTTTAAAAAGAAGTCATAAAATTAATTATATTTTCTTTCCAAACGACATTCTTAGTACACCGTAATTAACGATATTCAAGGAAATTTCAAGCAATGAAAATGTCACTTACACCTTGTAGAGGCAGTACTTTAATAAATACCAATTAAATAATTTTCCTTATCAAATAAAATTTGTGTTCTAGTTCCGTTTAAGTGTAATCATCATAAATGCAATGTGTCCTCTTGTAATTAAACGTAAAATGTGTCAATCTACCATAACAGCTATGTCCGCGAGCTTTTCTCTGAGAACCTAAGTAAGTGCCGACCGTGTTTTGATATTGGACTAGCAGAAGCATTTGTTGTATTGTTGCAATAAATAATTTGCAGGCCTCCTTTTCTATTATCACATTAATTGCGTCTTTTGAATCAAATAAAGGAGGTGGAATAAACAAAAAAGTTAAAAGGCATACAAATCCTACATGCAAAAGAACCAGCAGTCCCTGTCGTCTGTCGGGTAACTCATTTCAGTTGATCAATCGAACACTGTAATAAATGTTATGTTATTGTGTATGTAACCTAATGAAACTACCTTAAATTAACCTACTCAATCATAATTGTGATTCAAGATAGCAAGGCAACCAAGCAAAATGAGTACTTCGTAAAATAAAGAGCTTTGTTTCACAGATATGGACCATTGTGGGGAAAACGAGTTTCAGCGAATTCCTGAATTCACATGTACAGATATCCTCAAGGATGATAAGAAGTTTCACTGTTCCTTGCAATGAAATCACAGCATTAATATTTTAATATTTTAACAATTCAAAAATTGAGTTTCAATGTAGATGAATGTCTCATGAAATGTTATGTTTTTGTGACAAAAAGTTATGTTGTTTGGTAATGCATCAACAGTTTGTCTGGGTCCCTGCTTCATCGACTCCTTGTTTCGCAAAGTACGAAATACACTTCTCCCAAAACCAGACAAATCAACAAAACAAAAAGGTGTGATGTAATACACAAATGTTTTCGTGTACTGTGTTGGTTGTTGAAACCAGCAGAAATCATGTTATCAAATTTTCAGATGTTGGACATTGTGAAAATAAATGTAAATTTATACAGAATAACGAACAACTTCATCGGAAAAAGCGCTTCATTGACAGTTATTCTCGATGCGATTATAAAACTAGGATTCAGTCATTAAACAGCCCAGTCCCCTTCCCACCAAACCCCGTGGTTCTCTGAATGTCTGGCGGATTGTTTTTAGGTCCCTCGGTAACTCGTGCCCTCGCTTATAGTGCAGTCTATGTTTCTGGACCCCAATGTGTGCAAGTTATCGAGGGAGAGGTGTACTGTTAACTGTTAATGAACAGCAAGCAACTATCTCATTGAAAGGCACTGTGCCAGTCACATATTGAACAGATTTTTGCATACCTCCTGAATGGTGAATCTCGTCCGAGGGCATACAATACCAGAGTCCCTGGATAGTATATCTACCTCCTCCCAGTGAGACAGCATTTTTTTTCATATGAATTCAATTAAGGAACTTGATGTACCACCAGAGAAAATCTTCAACTTTTGTGAAATTCTTTATTTTTACATTCTTAAAGCTTCACTTTTGGCAACATATAGCTATTACTGCACTGAGACTACAGTAAACTTTACAGGTGATGCTCAACTTATGCCATAGACGTGTTCCTGAGGTTATGGTGTAAATGGAAAGTAATTTTCCCATAGGAAACATGAAATTAAGAAGTTCTTAGGCAAACTGTACCTTGAAGTTTTCAAGTAATGAGTATTTTCACACAATTTTCAAACAAATTCACATATGTAATACATATGTGAGCTGTCCACATGCCACAGCACAGGTTGCCAACAATAATGTAAGAACAAGGACAGTGGAGCTAACTAAAAATCATTTCTTCACTGTAAAATGCATTGAAATGAAAACAAATTGAATTGATGTACATCAAGCATCACCTGTATGTACAAAAATACATTCTCCTTGTTAAATGAATCATGAAACAACCATTACAAACCTTTCGGCATGTGTTCCAAACATGTAGTAAGCACATCAAGTAAATTAGCAGCTGAGCGAGGTTTTGGAGAAGTTTCTGAAAAGAAAATAAAGGAAAATTTTTTTGTTTAAATATTAAGTGTTTATGTTAATTGCTGACTACCATTTAAAAACAAACAAACAAACAAAAACAAGTAGTTACATGTATTTACATATGCATCTACAGATCTTTATTCTTTAATAAAGAGACTCCTTTAAAAGTGTACTGTAGTGAAAATACTTAAATACTGTATATACTTTAAGTACAGCAGAACTGCAAATAAAAATATCCTGACCTGCCATTGCACAAGCACATCAGAGTCTGTGTTGTTGTTCTTTTTACTGATACCACACTGTACATTATGATCTGTGCAGTTTGCAGTTGTACCCAACTTATTAGCAAGTACATATGGGATTTAACAATAACTTCCACTGCTAATATTTTATTGAAAAATAAAGCCCGGGTCAGTTGTAAAATCCATCAGTCTCAATATTTATATTTTCATTGATAGTACATCCTTTCTAAGTACTGTCTAATATTAAAATGTACACAAACCTCTAAGAGCAGGAGAATCAGACCGATCAGATCTGTCAGACCGTGTAATTTCTGAGCCTGAACTTCTTGTCCCATTGTGTTTTGACTGCACAGGTGCAAAGTAGTCGGGTGTATTTCTTCCAAGGCTACCAGACTAGAAGCACAAAAGCAAACAAAAATTAATTTCAGACTCACTGGTGAGAAAAGTCTGTGATCCTATTCAACTTTGTTTTACACAGAGTCCACATCTGATCTGATATCCTTTTACAAAATTATATACAAAATCAGACATCAATTCACTGATGCAAAAAAGAAACTTGGCCATATCAGTAAACTTACAAGATGCTGATACTTGATTGGTTAATAGACAGAAAAACAAACTAACAAAAGAGTAGGCAGACACTAATTGCTATTAACTTTTTGATTTTTCTTGCCAGCAATGTAAAATCGATAGCTGTGCACATGGTTGTGAATGATTGCAAGAAAGTGATATTTTCAATACCAATCTACAGGGATTTTTAAGCCATCATCAATAATTATTATTGGCAAGTTTGTGATCAGTACCAACATTTCTTTTTGAAGTCAGATTTTAGTCTATATATAAAATGCAAAACAACTTTTTGGCTATGTCGGGATAGTGTAATGTTGTTCATTAATGCAAAATGACAATATACAGGAATTATTTCAGAAAGATGAGTATCTGCAAAACTTGTAAAGCCCAGAAAAAACAAATTTCTCAACTCCTAGATGGAATCTGACTTGCGAAGCAAAGCAGCATGGGAAGCATTTCATTTTTGCACACTGCAAACACCACATCAACAGTACGGTAGTCATTCTTGAGTGTATGACATTGACATACCAGCCAGCATGTTTGCCACTTTCTCACAGAAATGCAAATGCAGAAAGATCATTTTCAATGCTGAGAAAAATCAACAGAATCTTCAGGCAAGTTTAAACATCCAGTCTCAAAGAACATTACTGATATTTGTAGGACCTTTAACACAAAGAACCACTGGCTGGAAACAAATACGGCAGGTATGCTGTACTATACCATAAACACTTTACATTGCAACCTGGCTGACTACTGTAAACCTTGAATGTCTTTTTGCCAGATACATGCTTTGAAATAGATATTCACAGCCACCTTAAAGTTTGTATCACCATGCACAACTTTAGTCTTTGCTAATGCCAATAGTGACCAGGATAGACACCCACTAATGAAAAGGTTTTATCACCATTCTATATTTTTCTGTTAACATAACATGCCCAGTAAAGTGCACAGGATCAAGATTTGGGGGACATGGGACAAAGAACTGTGTGAAACCTTTAAGCCTTTCTCAATAAGAAAAACTGATATTAGATAGTCTTTTATTATATCCTTCCTTCCAAAACAGAAGACCACAAATGTTCATATATACTTACCATGTATTTAATTTCCATAGCGATAAATGAGACCAAACAAAACAAAACCATGCTATAAAACTTTGAAGCCCCACCCACATTTGCAGTGAAAAATCTGTATTAATCTATACAAATTTCTTTTTTCTTGAGCTAGTTCTACCAGGCAATGTACCGTGTGTAATATTAGGTAATCAGTCCCACCAGGAAACATACATTGTGTAACATTAGTTAATCAGTCGGACCAGGCAATGTACATTGTGTAACATTAGTTAATCAGTCCAACCAAGCAATGTACATTGCATATCATTAGGTAATCAGTCCCACCATGGTTGAATGAGCTCTCATGTTGATTCTATTTAATGCAAAAATGATCATGACATATCTGAACAATCATTACCATTCCAACAGACTTCTCCCTCTTTGTTGGTGTGGGTTCACGTCGTGGCTGGATTTCCAGTTCCTTGATTGGAGAAGTGATCCTTTCAACTGCCTGATCATGGTGAGTGTCTGGGACTACATAGGATTTAGGTCTAGCAAGAGCAGAAGAAATTGTTATATTACCAGGCAGTTTTACTGGTTCTGTGAATTCATTCATTTCAGAGTTATCATCATTTGTAGGTTGGATGAAAAAAATAATTATATCCTCATGGATACTTAAATTTTCAGCTTAAGGAATGGGTCTGAGTGATTCCACCAAAGGATTTTTTCCAAGTCTTAACATTCATAATTTGTAGCAACTAAAAATCTATAAATATTGGTACAACACGAAAAACAGTAAATCCACAGATTTAAACAGGAATCTTGAAAACGATTGGACAACTAAAATACATAAAAACAAAATAAAATTATGAACTTATTTATATGAAGACTAATAAAACACAACCAAGACTGCTCTTTTATCTTTCTGTCCTTCAGTCTGTTTTAAAGCTAAATATAATTAAACTAAGATTACTTACAAAAAATTATATGTCCTTTGAATGACAACATTTATAACAAGGGCTGTATGGGTTCAAATTTAGAATATTTCGTACCATTTTCATATTTAATACTTAAATATGTTCTTAATGCATTAAAATATGTGATGATCTGAACTATTATGCTTTGGCTCACCTGTTAAATTTTGTGTATACTGGAAACCTTGGTGCATTTGTGCAGCAAGAAACGGACAAGAAAGAAGGCATGTGACCCGAGGAGAAAAATTCATCCTGTAAAACCTCATCCAATTTTGGTCTGAGTTCTGGCTCATGTGCCAGGCACTTTTTAATAAAATTCCTGGATGAGAGAGACACCCAGTCTGGAAACGAGAATGAGTTTCCTGTGATCCGGACATATGTTTCCTTCAAAGTTGCAGTCTCAAATGGTGGGTGGCCTACAAGTAATGCATACCTGAAAGAAATGGATACATCTGATGTTTGTATAAATCATTTTATCCTGCATTTTGGTATTAAAGGGTTTCAATTTGTAGCTAAATAACAGAATCTTTGTAAAATGTGTGATAATTAGCAATACAACATACAACAGATTATTAACAACAAGAGTTCTGCAGAACGTGGTGTAAAGCCTGTCAATAGCATTATGCAAGTCTGACATGAATCACTGTAAACAAGTTACAAACCTTAGGCATATAGCAATGTTGTTATGAAGTTTCATTTGAGTATGGCAACCAATGTATAAATCATATAACTATAAAAGTTTCAGTTGAGCATAGCAACCAACGTAAAAATCGTACAACTATCAAAGTTACAGATGAGTATAGCAACCAATGCAGAAATCATAACTATCAAAGTTTCAGATGAGCATAGCAACCAACGTAAAAATCGTACAACTATCAAAGATACAGTCGAGTATAGCAACCAATGTAGAAATCGTATAACTATCAAAGTTTCAGCTGAATATAGCAACCAATGCCATTGTGTGACTATCAAAAACTTACACACAAAATCTAAACATTATTATTCCTACTGCTAGCTTAAAAAGGTATCACCTACGTATTACCGTTCACCAACTCTACATCTGAAAGAAAACAGTTAAACAGAATAATAAAGTTACACAGAAGTTACTGCATACCAGTTACAATTCTAGCTCTTCATTCAAACTTCTTGTAGAATTCATTGCATATCAAGAATAACTCTGAATTCATCTTACAAAATGCTATGTTCTACTCACATTACACATCCCATGGCCCACACATCAGCTTCATAACTGTGTCCTTGCTTCTGAAGTACCTCTGGAGCTATGTAATTTGGAGTGCCACAGACTGTCCTGTAATAATCAATCAATCAAATGAATAATACAGCAATCATTTATGGAGTCATTCATGAGAAGACATACCATATATACTGACTTATAAGTTGGGTCCAACATAACAAACCTTGATCTACTAGCAATTTGTACAATGGCAGATCTGGGTCAATGCAGTTCACAGTTTGACCCAACTTACAAGCAAGAATAGACAGTACACAGAAGTTTGAAACCATATTTGGGGTTTAACTCCATTTTCCAAATTAGTTACTGTTAAAATGCCAACTCTGAGCACCTACTGTTACCATTAAATGGTCAACTTTGAACACCTAGTCACCACTGAATGGCTAACTTTGAACACCTATAGTCACCACTGAATGGCTAACTTTGAACATCTATAGTCACCAATGAATGATCAACTTTGAACACCTATAAATGAACACCTAACATTATCATACAATGGACTATTTTGAACACCTTTAGTTTCCATACTATGAACTACTATGAATGTCTTTAACTACCATTAAATGACCAACTATGAACACCTATAGTTACCATTAAATTGCCAACTTTGAACACCCAGTCACTACTAAATGGCAATATATAAACATCTAAAGTTACCTTACATGGACTATTTTTAACACTTACAGTTACCATTAAGTGGCTAACTATGAACAGATGAACACCAATAGTTAACACTAAAATGCCAGATTTAAACAGCTCTAGTTACTTTCAAATGGTGAAATCTGAATACCATTAAGTTACCATACAACTGACTACTTTGAACACCTGTTCCGCTATCTTTAAATGGACTACTTCAAACACAAAATTGACAATTATCCAAACTACAAGTGTATAATATGCCCCTCACACTTAACACACAAATGTATTACATTTTTAAAGGCTAAGAAACTGATCTCTATTACAGCAATTCCTAAAACCTTTAATATAACTTATATTTTATAACAGAATGTGGATCAAACAGATAGATACAAAGAGAGAGAGAGAGAGAGAGAGAGAGAGATTTAAACTAATTCTCACATTTTCTTTTCTCCCTCGTATTCAATTCTTGTGGCCAGACCAAAATCGGCAATCTTCAGTTGCATGTCATTATTTAGTAACATGTTTCCTAACTTGAGATCCCGATGAATGATGTTGCTACTGTGAATGTACTTAATGCCTTCTATGAGTTGTGTCATAAAGTATCGAACTTCTGGCTCCGTCAGGGTTTTTCTATGTTTCAACATGTGCACCAGAGACTGAAAAGAACCATCATTTGGCTTTGATACTGTGCAAAAAAGTATTACTTTCCTCTATTTGGCAAATGTATGGAGGATTTTATATGTTACAACTACAGCTCTTCAACTTTGGAAATGCTTGGAATACTGGCATCAGTATCTATGATACCTAGCGCTACCCTCCAGAATCAATAAGCATATGAAACAGCATAAAACCAAAAAATATAATTATATAATTCTGTGACAATTTTTACACCTGAAATTCAATCAAATTAATGGATTTGCCTACTAAACCAATTTGTCTACCACATTATATTTCTGTCAATAATTGTCATATGATGATATATTTTGACAATACTATATGATACAATGAAATAATTTGACAATATCACGTGATCACGATGGTGATACATCATGAGAAAAAAGTCAGGTTCACCTTTAGCTGATCGTATACAAATTTTATGTAGCACAGCATCTATTTTAAATGACATATGTACTATAATGCATGTTGTATTGTGACATCTGAGGCAATACACCATGGCCTTTCTTTAAACACAGTATGCACCAGACAATGAAAGGATATGAATTTTATAAGCATAGTGCTCCTCAGTTCTTTCTTGAATGAATAGAGATTTCTCCTGGAACTGACAAGAGTCTGGACAAATTGTTTAATAATAATAATAATAATAATAATAATAATAATAATAACAATGATGTAATTTAAAGAAGCTGATGAGGCCTGCTACTATATATATATATATATATATATATATATATATATATATATAAAATGAACAGTTTTTAAAAGTTGAGGTGTCTTTAGACAATAAATGCAATAAAAAAACTTGACAACTGATCTATGCTACAATAAAATATGCACAAGGCTTTAGGGATAATTACATACAAATACTAGTACTGGTAGTGAACACGTGTTAAGCAATATAGGCGAGTACATGATGTTGCAAAAAGTAGTAGTACTGAATTTAAATAAAATCATACAAATGATTGTTTCTGTAGATGTAGACTAAGAAGCTTTTTGAAAACTTGTCATGAGTCAGCTGACTTTACATAAGGTGGTATGGAATTCCATAGTTTGGTTCCAGAAAATGCAAAACTCTTCTTATCAAACTCTGAATCTGATTTAGGTAAATATAACTTGTTGGTTGAGATGGATCTTAGTTCATATATACAAACATTTTTAACAAATTTAAAATTACATTTAAGATAATCAGGAGCCCAACCATGTTAGGATATTTAGACTAGTAAACCATTTTGAAACAGATCTCTGCTGAAATGGAAGCCACTTTAGGGTGTTAAAAAGATATGTTGATGGTGTATGCAAGTTTGTACAGCATCTATTTTTGGTACCATTTCTTCAACTAAATGCACACATACACATGCACACACAATATGGACAAGAATAACACATAAGCATTCATAGGAACTCCACCCCCACCATCAAGATTACCTAATATTTATTACATGTGTAATGTAAATTATTAGTTCATTGCATAATCCAGTTAAATAGCTTGAATTTAATTTTTATATACCTTGAACAAATATAAACCATCTGACACTAACATTACTGTCGACATTAGCTCAAAGGTCGAATCCAACTGCAAACAACAAAGACTGATTTGCCATTGTATAATTCACTGGCAGATCAGGGTCTATGTTGTACTGATCAACTGATTACTCCTTTAAAAAAAACACTGCATATTTGCAGACCTACCAGAGCATTTTGCTGTTTGCTTTTGACCTTCACTGACAACCAAGTATATATAGTATGTATGACTTAGATGTACAATAGGACAATATATTTGAGACCTACAAAAAGCTGTCTGAAATTTGATAAGGGGGGAGGGAGGTGAGGGTGGAAGAAAACTTAAATGGACTGATATTTTAAATGACAATGAATATAATTTATTCCAGCGGCAAGTTCTGAGGTAATTTCTTATTAAAAAATTTTACCAAGACTTATCTATATACTTGCTTATGAGTAGGATCTGGATCTATGCAGTTTGTTTGGAGTAATCAGCAGCACAAACAACACAGACATGACAGATCAGGGTCTAAGTTGTTTTCAATTTGTCCAGATTTATCAGCAAGTATATATAGTATGTGAAAAAATGTCAATATTCTCATTATGTTATCAGTATCAACAATTGTTTCACATAATAATAATAATAATAATAATAATAATAGTAATAATCAATACATTTCTTTTCCTCACCTTCCTATTGCAGTTCTCTAAGACAATGTATACATTTTCCTCATCCTCAAAGTAGCTATGGAATTCAACAACATGTTTATGTTTCAAATCCTTTTGCAGTTCAACTTCTCTTAAAATCTGGAATGATGGTGAAAAGAGAATAGGTAAGATCACAATATAAAATGTTTTTGTAGGAAGGATGTAAGTAGGTAGGTAGGTCTGTATCTGTTATCTGCTATCTCTATATATCATACTACCTTGACACCGATTCAACCAGTGTAGTCTACACAAACAAAGGTTGATGGATGCTGAATGCAGGATTAGCTGGATTTACTGTGTAGAAATTAAAAATCAAGATGATACATACAGTCCATAACCTTTGATCTTCTGACCTTCAAATAAATAAGGTTCTTCCTGTTACCGAGTGCTTGGGGGGTTGGGTTCAAGTTAATCAGCCAATCAATCAATTTTGAGTCTTCCTCAGACTACATTAACAGGTAGCAATGTATTTTGTAGGGGTTAACGACATTTCTGAACGCATGATAGACAAAACATTGCGGATGACATATCTGGCGGATGAAGAACCCGGGAAAACTTATGAAAGACCCACCGGCAGACGGGAAGCCCCTTGTGTTTTCTCATATGCCCAAATTGACCGAGCCCGTGACTCGAATCCACGCGAACCGAGGTGAGATGTGAGGGATCAGTAAATAGCAGCGCATTAGACCACTCGGTCACCCTTGGCCCCAACAATTAGTCTACAAGAATACACAAACAGAGCAATAATATGTGTGCATAGTGCATCAAAAACAATTGCGAACGAACATATTAGATACAATAAAACTGGACGTGGTTTGGTTTGGTGTTTTACGGTGCAGCAAAGAAAAGTGGATTATGCGGTGCTGTGGCAATTGCAGAAAAGTGTCTTTCTTTAAGGCAAAACTACGGAAGCCACTCTGGGCTGTTCTGATATTAGGTTTCGAACCCGCAAGTCCGGGACACTAACCAGTGCGCTACCGCGTCTCCTGTCTCCATTGTCGCTTTTTAAGAATACAGGAGACCGAATATCTGGCATGTTCTACACCCGAGCCAGCACAGTATTAAATTAAATGACAAAAGGGTTCCAAGAGAAAGAAAAATTTGGAACAAATACTCTGAATCAGATTTCAGATATAATTTTAATTCAGTGTCAGTTATAAACAACTACGGGCTGTGGGGATTTTTTTTTGGCAGTTGTTTGTTGTTTTCTATTGTATTAAAATCAAAACAGTGGCAGGCCATTATAAATTAACTGTCACCGCATGCTATAAAAACCTGTATTTAACGCACCTAAAATTAATCATCAATGCACGGCATTAAAACGGCGTTACCTAAGTTTCCCAAATGAATGGCTATCTCTGAAAGTTCGACATGTTTTTACATGTATCGATTAAAGGCATATACTACTCCAGAAAACCGCTTGAGACCAGATTCTCAGTACACGGATTTGTTGATTGTATATGTTATGACCTCTCGGGAGAAATTACCCGTCTTGAGAGACAGTGATTTTTTTAGGAGGAGAGAGTGAAAGGGGGGTCTTTCAAGACAGGTTCTAATATATTACCTGTAATTTATTTTTATCAAGTAAAACGTGTTGTTGTTGTTGTTGTTGTTATTGTCGTCGTTGTTTTATTTTTATAGGAAATCTATAGTGTACATGTATTGCTTAACAAATGAGTTCAATAACATTGAGCCCTTTGTTCATGTCTTTCTTCGGGAGTTTCGAAACAGCAAAATAAATAAAGAAAGAAATATAAAAATGGATCAAATTTGTAACGATTTGTTGTAGCAGGGGGCGACGAAATCAGTAGTCGACTACTCCGAATCAACGAGTCCCCCTCTGGATCTTGGATGGTTAATAAGCAATATAGCATATGTGTTATGTACAGTGTTTTACTTGTAAATGGCATCTGTTACCAGATCTATTAAGAATACTCATGGGGACAAATTTTAAATGTGTTCTTTTTATTCATTACTCAACTTTATTAATAATTTCAATCTTGGCGTACATGAATGTATCAGTCAGGTTGAATGACATCATGATGAATAAGAGTCCTTGTCACGATGACGCATACGGATAAAACAGTGTTCAGTAAGCTCCTATGTTATGTCTATGGGACAAAATTTGCGTATATAATGAATGTAAATAAAGTTACCACGAGGTTTATAAAAGAAAAGTAAACAAGAGTAGATTTACTGAAGGGCAAATAAGTGTCGACGAAATAAACATGGTTTTCCTATTTTACATGTTTACATTTCTCAAGCATCTTAAGTCGAACACCCACTTAGCTACAAGACTAAGCTGTGGCCGTCCCCATTGTTCCAATGAGGACAATATCCTGACCGTTCCGATTATTCCAGTCAGGACAATACCCCTGACCCCGTCTGCTTTGTTAAATACGTTAGGTCAGCAGCATTTCAAAAGAAGGCACGTGAATCAGGCATATTTTAGTGAACAAAGCGACCGAAGACTTTAATAGTTCTCTTATTATTAGAATTTTTTACCTCACTGATCTCAATTTTACAAGGCGGTAACTTCTCTTATTTAAAATACATTTTCGAAAATCAGCCATAAAAAAGAACTTCAAATAGTGTTAAGATGACAAGACGTTTTTAACGGATGAATGAGGAGTTTCACTGCTGAATAAACAATGCACAGTTGGTCACAAAAACCTCCTTTTTACCTGCCGCAGTTAGAAAGGTTGAAGTGTGCTCGGTGAATCATCCAATAACAAAGACTGTACCATTCTCACTGAAGATGATTATTGTTCTTTTCTCCTTTAACTTTCTTTTTAAGCCGAGGGGACTCTCAACAGAGAGCTTTAGTTTGATAAGAATCCCAACACCCCACGTAGATCGAGATGTCATCATCTTTAAATCTGCGCATGTCATATTTCGATATTTCTTTGCAAATATTCCCTTAGAATTTAATAACCAAACAACAACTGTAAATGTATTCACAGAACACGAATACCCCCCCCCCAACCCCTCTTTTGACCTAACGGAAAAAAATTACCATGGAGTGACAGAAGTATGGACGGACAGAATGTCCAAAGATAACAGTATCTAACCCCTCCCACATTAGTGGTAATGGTTAACACAGTAAGTTCACGGATGAGGAAACTGTCTGAAATGATGTAACATATCATGGCCAGTTAGCCATTTTAAAGGAATAGATTTAACAACTCCATCAGTGATTTCCTATTTATCTCGGACCGTGCTGCCATTCAACTGAACGATATTTCATTTTCGTCAAAATAACTGTCATATACAGAACCTCTTGTAACTTTTCTCTAGCTTGTTTCAAACTGGGCATCTTTATATCTGTTTTCAAGGATGTATCTTCATTAAATACTGCAGAAAGGAACTTGGGCAATGGAGAATATCTGACCTTTAAATTACCCGTTGCATTTCTAGACACTTTTAAATTACCCGTTGCATTACTAGACAACCGGCAAATTGGCTCAACAGATTGTGGAGTTAAAAGCAGTGATTTTTGTATCACTTTCAAAAAGGGGTCTTGGGTCCAATGAATTGGGAATTATTAAGCATAAAAAAGGACAAAGTGGAAAATTTTTAAACATCTTTGTGCACATTGTTAATTCGCATAAATTAACAAAGAAAACATTCTTGAACATTAAAAAAAATTCAATAAATCAATTACGGCCTCGGTTACTTGGACTTTTTTAGATCTCGTGCTAATTTTTTAAAGTTCAATACAGTAATTTTTGTCGCAAAGTCAGAATAGTAAAGGATGTGGAAAAAATTTTCGATTTGGAACTTGTTGATTTATACTAAAATTGGGGAAAAAAGTTTTTGGTAGCGGGAATGAGCGCCGAATTTCAACCCCATAACAGGCCCAGAAAAACTGCATAAACTTTTCCTGAAATTTTAATTAACTGTCTCGCTCTTTGTCTCCTGACAACACTCTCAGGTCTCATAATGGTTGACAAACCGGAGAAATCAAATTTGTGAAGAAATCTAAATTGAAAGTAACAGCGTGACTTCTGTTTTACGTCTTTAGCGCTATTTGTCGCAGGTGCAATAAAAAAAAATTCACAAGAATAGGTGTTTTGTAACATTTTGATCCAAACTATTTTGAGTGGTTTTGGGAAACTAGTCGATTCAAGGATTTTCTAATTTTAGTAATGGTGGCCATATGGCAAGTCGGCATCATGTTTAGGAATATGTCAGACCTTCAGGCCAGAAGTTTTCTGTAGAATTCGGTAAATCTCTGCTCAGAAGTTTCTGAAAAGTCGTGTCGCTTTTCTTTCTTACATTTTAGTAACGGTGTCTATATCTGATGGCGAATCCTTCTAATTTTACTCATTTGAAAGGCCTCAGTTGCATGATGTTTGTTGCCAAATTTTGTTAAATTCTGTTACGCCGTTTTTGAGAAGTAGTCGATGCATTTTTCTAATGCTTTGAGCAATGCCGACCATATCTGATGGCTACTCGACAACATTTGAACAAATTTAAAATCCCTAAAGGACATGATGTTTTCTGTCCAATTCGGTCAGATTCTGTCCTTTTTCTTGTTAGTTGAAATGCTGTTTCAAGATTTTTCTATTTTTAGTAACGACTGTCATCCTTGATAGTGGATCATATGCTCAAAGCTTTATATGACAGAATGCTTTCTGTCAAGTTGATTAAGTTCGACTGGTCGTTGAATTAAAGACGACGTCGTTTGAAAGGTTTTTTTATTTTTTTTATTTTGCTGCTTGTTTCTTCTTTTTTCAGTACTTGTGCTCATATTTGTTCGCGGATCAGCTACATTTATAAACAAAACCGAATGACCATTATGCCTGGATGTTTTCTGTTAAATTTGGTCATATTCTGTTCAGCCATTCAGAGATGTTGTTTAAGCGATTTTCTATTTTTATTATCGGTTACTATATCTTACGACATATGGGTACCAGTTGTATAGACCGTGGAGCTTTTGTCAAATTTGGTTGAATTCTGAACTGCTGCTTTTGAAAAGTGGTCGTTTGAAGGTTTTCATATTTTTAGTAACGGTAGTCATAATTGAAGTGGATCACCATCATTTGCACAAATATGAAACCCCTTTATGCCATAATGCTTCTTGCTACATTTGGCCGTATTTTAATGCCGAGAGGGGGGTTAAGTCGTTTAAAGTATCTTCTCTTTGTACAAACTTGAAAGGCCCTTATGACACGAAACTTTCTGTCAACTTCTGAACAGCCGATTTTACGTGATAGTAGTTGAGATATTTTTCTCTCTATTTTTAGTACCGGTGTCCAAATTTGCCGTGAAATTGTACACGCTTCTCACAGCTGATACCTTTTCAAAATATATCCCTGCCGAAAGGCAGTTTTAACCCCATGGTCATCTAATCCTAAGTTTGTCGTCTTGGCTCGTTAATACACGAGCAAATTGACCGCTCTTACCTTACATCTGTTATCACAGATTTTACTCCAATCGAAAACGAGGTAAAACAACCAGATTATGTAAGGCATTTCAGATGCGCTCGTTTGCGGCGTTATCAGTCTATTCTAACGTCTGCCGCGTGTTACCTTGCAACGTCGTCAGTCCTGTACTCTACCTTTGCGTGTAATTGTTGTTGTTGTTGTGGGGCTTAACGCCATTTTTCAGCACACGATAGGCTATACATGGCGGCCAGTATTAATGGTGGAGGAAGAAACCTGGAAATCCGCGGAAAGAACCACCGACCCACGAGAAGCTACTGGCAAGCTTTCTCACATATCCACATTCGCCGAATCTTAGACTCGAACCAACGCAGACAGAGGTGAGATGGTAGTGATCCGTAACGGACAGCGCTTTAGACCACTCGGCCACTCGGGGCCCCCCTTTGCGTGTAAAGAATTCCTGACATTTTCAGCTTGCCTATCAGGTAAATTCCCCACATTCTGCACCAATGCCATTTTATAATAAATTTAATATAGGTGGTATAAGTGATTTTCTCCAGATGACATTTTATAACGAAATTTACATCGTTTCTTTAGTGATCTTATCCTTTCGGAGGGAGGTAACCCACTGTGAGGAGAAAGTAAATTCAATCAGCAGTTTTTGAGAGACGTAAATTTGAGTTTTTCTTGTATTTTCTTTGCGATTGCGACATATGAAGGCTGATTTGTCATTATTTGCATATAACTGTAAACCATTTAGCCCCGGACGCTTTCTGTCAAATCTAGTCAACTTCCTTTGAGCGAGTCTTGGGAAGATGTTTGTTTTTATATTGCTTGTACCAGTCTGAAAGGCATTCATACCAAGATGCAACGTCTGGTTGAAATTGGCTCGGCGGTTCTTGGGAAGAAGCTGAAAATGGCAATTGTTGACGTAGGCATTAAGGACGGCAGGCGTAGGCTCATTTAGGCCTTCAGAACTGGTGAGCTAAAACTTTAGTCATATTGAAATGGACCATCAGTTCTCAAAATGTGTTTTTCAAACCATGTTATGAATAAATCCCCCTTGATGTACGACTTGACAACCCCCCCCCAAAAAAAAACATATACACAGAATCTCAACGTTGACGACGGAACCAAGAAGGGTCACCTATATACTATCTACTCAACGCAGAATCCACAAAGAACGGCTTATATTAACTACCAGCCTATGATCTGGAAGTAAACTTTTACGAGAGACTATTGCACCATAAGGAAGTCATCCAGGTATCATCCCGTCAACAGATGGATAGAGCCTACGAAAGAACGTACATATATCATGATCGTTTTACGTCCTTAGGCGTTTCAGTTGGGGGATGCAAAGAACATAGTTTGATTTAAAAGTAGTTTCTGTCATTAGTGCGAAAATGGGTTGTGTAAGAAGTTTAAAACAAGCTCATTTTGTCTTTCCCGGATGTGGTTACATTTCAAAAAACGGTCTTTACTAATGCGGTACACAAAAACGTCCACTGGGATTACTGAGCTGGTACCTCTCTTCTTCAAACTCGACTAAAAAAAGGACCCTGTATTAAAAATGAAGTTTCTTTGAAAGTGGTCTGTGGTCCTAACACGTAACACCTCAATAATAAACAATCACTGTCTATATAAACGCCTTTAACTCGCGTAACATGGTCTTCATACTAAAAAAATCTTTCACAATAATAAGCTTTCTAGTAGCCGTGTAAGTGTCATACAGGTCGTGTAGGCGCTTTTACTAAAATGAAATTTTAGTTGTTGTTCTAAAATTTAATACTAAAATAGCTCAATCAACGTCCATTCAATCCTGGGTGTTGAATGCTCGCACCGCATAAAACTTCCAGACGAAAATTATTGATCGCTATGGACTTTTACAACTATAGCCAGGTATTAAACTTGGTCAAGAAAACAGGACGTCAGGTCTATCATAACAAATACCGGGGTTTATTTTCAATGTGCACTGCTTTCATTGTGACATCACTGCGCGCTATAATCAATCCGGTTTGTACTGGATCACAAATCTAGGTTGACCTTGTTTAAAAATGTCCGCATAACATACCATTGAATTTGCCGCAAGTACTTCTCGGGGCGTATAAATAATGACCTTCCAAAAGAATATGGTTGTACGAGGATCCAAATAAAGTGAATACTGGCCATTTAAAGGTACGTGTAATCGAATTCCATCAAATGACACCCTTTACTGAAATATTCGCTTCTGAACGCCCACACGACTTGTACGAATTTTACTATAGAATAAGGGATCAAACTCCATTAAAAACTTGCCCGCCTCTTTTAGTCTTTCCAAGTGGCATCTACGTGCCCCAGCCAGTTCAGTAATTGCCCTACTAATCCTCGCTAGAGTAAATAAATTTCTGCCCCTTTTCAAAGCTTTTTTTTTAAAAGAGAGCAGCTACAAATAATCAAAGCAACAAAATTAGAAGTAAATTTTGTTATCAACCCATCTTCTCTTGGAAACGCAGATCACATCGTGAATTAATTTGTAATCCTTATTTTTCTTCCTGTAAGTTTTCAGGTGAAATCCACTGACAGGTGAAAATATTGCATTCCCATCATGCCATGCGACGCTTGATTGTGTGTGTGCCAACACAAGTTGTACCTGTAGCAACAAAAACACCCCTTTTGAGCAAGAGCATATAAATAGAAACTGCATTAAATTTCAGACCTAGAAACTAAAATTTTGCCAAGGAAATCTGACTAGACTCCGTTCGCGTCTCTTGCTTGAAAACAATGATAAGTCCTGTGTGGTGCATTGCAGAACCGGAATTGCTTTGTGGTCAAATATGATCATATAGTTTACAAAGTTTCAAAACTCTCATTTACTGCGACAGATTAGGTCAAACCAATCATATTATTATCTTAAGTCACTGATATTTATAAGATCAGCCTATCAAAGTGGAGTGATTTTACGAAAAGTATGGGGTGGGGTTTTATGATAAAGAGTGTATTTAATCTTCTAAGCTTCGAAGATGGAGCAAGAGTGAATATAAAAAAGGGCATTTTCTTTTCCTGCGTATATATCAGATAGATTTCATCGTGTGGGGAAAAAAATCCTCTATATATTACAGGTTTTCGTAGAATAGGCAAAAACTGATTTCAACAGCGACGAGTATTACCGACCCTGTAACCTTTGACACTAACAGCACTAATACCACTGACATAGCTAGCAACCCTTTGATCTCCAAATGGTCCTTCATATTTTATTTTCTTTCCAAACGTCTGGTGACAATATATCAATGACACCTTCAATCTTTCGCACTTCGAAGTCAATCCTTAAATAGCTGAGGTGGTCCGAATAAACTTACAGCTGAAAAATGTCTAATGTAATGTAATATTCGGCTTCCGTTTTGATATCAGCATCTCTAGCCGCTGCTAAAGAAACAATCACACGGACACGTATTTTAGCAGAGCATATCCTAGATAACTATTTCAAAACCTGCATTAATTTCGTCTTGAAAGGAAGTTGAAAACAGGCTTTCACCTTGTTGCTGTAATGGCCTCCGTTGATAGTGAAAGCCACCAAAGGTGCAATTTTACTAAACCTAACAACGATTCTGGAGATGAAATCGAACATGTTTCCCACCTGCTTGACGCCGTAAGGGGCTTGGTTGATAGAACATGTTCCGGCTTTGATAAAACTGCCTCAGGTATTTGCGAGAAAAAGTCGAATGTATATTTGTGAGGGAGAGGAGGACGAGAGAAGCATGGTGCATTTGGCCAGATAAGCTAAAATAATATTAGCATACACACGCATAAAAATGCATATGGATACAAATAAGAATTGCATTCCGACTTCGTTTGGGACCTTTCTGATGAAAAATTGTGCTCTTACTTTTTGTTTCTGGTGGGGTTTGGCTATTCTGCTTTTGGCGATAATTTTTCCAGCATAAACCTTGTCTGTATTGAGATCAAGCAGTTCGTAGCATCTTGCAAAACCACCCTGAAACGAGTGAAGAAATACATTGAAAACAGCCTTCACACACACACACACACACACACACACAGTAATGAAGCCTGACGTACAGATACTCGGCTGAGTTTTAAAAATGTGGTATAATTCCTATAAGAAGGAGTACTGCATAATTTCATTGAAAACAGAATCGATTATCAATTTTTTATGCAGAAAAACAAAACATACAAAGTTACATATATTTAGAAAAAATATATTATTGAAAGTGTGAGTGTTTGCATGCGTGTACTATACACCAATACCAAAAAAGTTCTTTTTACTTTCTTTCAAATACAAAGACGGCAATTAAACATATATGACCATGTTTATCTTAAGTGATGACTGGACAGGTATTGATACTATCTGAATGAACATCGTTCGGCCATTTCCATCAGGTTAGAAAATGTGTGTGTGTGTGTGTGTGTGTGTGTGTGTGATTTAGATTGTTAACGCAGCTTTAAAAATTTTTCAGTCATGTCGCTACGATATCTGCAGTGTAGCAGTTTATAGTGACATCTAGCACTCAAGCATTATACCGAAGACATGTGGCATCATATCCTGACACCAGGCCGACCTGTCCTAACACTAACCTCTTAATTCTGAGCGCCAATCTAGACAGCTGCTAGTACCAATTTTTATACGTTTTTGGTATGACTCAGTCGTGGTTCGAGTCCGCGAGGCGAACGCTCTCACCACTTAGGCCACCGAAGCGGTTGGTAATGAAATAACCTCGAAAGTAGTTTTAGGAATACGCTTCTATTGATGTGCTTGGTGATTCGCCTCTGGCAGGGCTTAAGACATGTATTACGACAGCGAAGGAGGACAACGTTCCGATTGTGACTTTGTCTCCTTCCGTCTCCATACTTTTCCATGTAGACTAAAGTAGTTCAGAATACAGTTCTCAATGGCGACGAATTACATCCGAGCTTTCTTTCTCGACTTGACAGAAATGACGGTGCATATTAGTACTAATATAGCTGACGTGGATTATAGTTCGATCAGGCGAAGCTTATTCGTGAAGGCTCCAATCAAGTTTGCAACTGTGGGCTGCAACATATCTTTCAGAGTCAAGATGGCACATGACAAACTTTATAAACAAATACATGGAGCGATAAAAAGCAAGAAAAAAAAATTAGACATCTACCGGTTATTTACACCGAAACAATGAAAACAACTAAAAAGGTTGAACACAAATAAAATGTTTTTAAAAACCTTTAATACATACGATTCGTAACAGCAGACTACACCATACGTGCAAGGTGGCTATTTGTCACCAAAGACATTTAAACCGTCTTCCGCAAGGTACAATATCAATGTAAACACAGGCTGCAGAGAAACGCTAGACGCGCTCCGAAGGTTTCTCAACTAGATGGTACACTAACAGTTTTGTCCAACACATGACCAAGCACCAGAATGATTAGTTACAACGGTCTGTCCATAAATCTCGAGAATGCAGGCTTCTTTGTGACCATAAGCATGATTTATATTTCATGAAACATAATCTAGACTCTAATTTAACATCTGTGGTTTTAATATTTTCGAATAATTTAAATCATTGAATTTTGCTCGTGCTTGTTGGGTCCTAGGAATGTGCAGTTTGATATGCAGACGAGTCTTGGTCAACGCCAAGCAATTACAGTGTTCTTTGTGTGCTATAGTTATTTCTGTTAAAGTAAAAAAGCAAAACAGTAATATATTCTGATATGCCTTCCATGAACCAGTTTATAACTGTAATTTTAAGGAGCTGAAACTTCTGAACGGCATGCGATAAAAACACAACAATGACGATGGCGAATACAATGATTCTGATGAAAATAATACATTAAAAATTAAAAGTCCCTTGAATATAAAGCATTGTAAGAAAGTCTGATATATATCACTAGTAACAATAAACACACTTAGCAGTCATACTACGAATTTTAAAAAACTGACAAAAAACTGTCCTGTCCTGAGTTTCATGTTAGTATACAACTCATCGAACTTATGCTAATGTTGATATTGGTGTGCATCAGAGACGTGCAACATAACTTTGGTTTGGTTGGGCTAAACACGTTTAAGGCGTTTTGTTACAACATTTGGTCGAATTGTTTAAAGAACTTAGGGCTGCTCTGGCAAGAAGGTTAACCGAAAATAATGGAGACAACTTCATTTTCTTCGGTGTACTAAATCGTTTTCGCAAAACTACCGCTCACAGTAAAATTACTGCAAAACACGTTTCGAAGTGGATCCGTGACTAGTGTTTGCCTCTATATTGCTTTAAGTAAATTTCGTGAAAATGTAGCGCATCCAGGACCCTAAAGTAGCACCTATCACAGCAGGTTTTCTTGTCTGTGCGACTCTGATTTATTCAAACATTTTGATCAATTATTCAATCAGACGAGCCTGCAATCTAATGTAGAAAGGCCAGAGGTAATCCAAAATGTTCGTAAGGATTTTTGATTTTTTTCCGCTTATACTGAAGTGGTCCGTCTAGGCCCAATCTGATTAAAATCAGATCTCCTAAGTCCCAATTGGGACTTTGGATTTTAATCAGATTGGCTGGTCTAGGCCCGAATTTGGAATGTGAAAATTCATGTCATCTACTTCTAAATTTAAACTGAAAACTATACATTTTTTCCTGATTAAACTTGCACGTGTGATAAACTACCTTTGACAGACGAGATTGATAAATAAACAACAATAACATATGACCACTTCAACTTGATCAAGATGGCGCAATTTATCTGAAACATGTCCCACAAAATCGATGCAGAATTCCAGCTGGGCATACCAGTCAAGCCTGTAGTAGATTATCTAACAACATGCAAGCGTTATCGATACTAGGTCGAGTTATCTATATAAATGTCTTGCACTGACAATATGCGTGGACCTAACCTAATACAGACCAACTATGTCTGGCATGATAATATGCGTGGACCTAACCTACCATAATCTAACCGGAGCCAACTGAAATGCTACCAACTGCTCATTTACGAAACATGTTTTATTCTTTTATTTTATTTTTGGGGGGAGGGTGTAAATTCATTATTAGACCAAAGACCTTAAAAATATACTCAGACTATAAGAGTCTGATAAATGTAACAAATTAAAACATGGTTCTGTGCAGAACTTGGTCTCTCCCGCGAACCTATATAGGATAATTCACCTTAAAAAAAAAATTCTTGAAATCTGCAATCCTGGATATGATGATAAACGGATGAATTATAAGAACTATATGTCACCCCGCTTGCCTACATGATAAAAGCGCCCCCCCCCCCTTTATATAAGCTAAAGACAACCGCAATCAATTCAAATGTCATTATACAACTTATGTTTGTACGAGACGTAACGCGACCGTAAATGGTAATCACTGCCCAAAAATATGCATGGTCAAGTTATGACCATTATCATTTATTCTTAATGTCAGGCAGGTCCTATAACAGCTAGCAAACCTACATCTGTCCGACAGCACTCCATATACAACATCTTGATGTGGTCAATAGTGACATTTGACTGACAGTTATCAATTACAATCCATAACAAAAGCTCACAACAACAACAGGTTATAATTAAGAACTGATGGCCCTGTTATTATTGTAATAAGCACTGTATACAAGCATCAAAGCTCCCATCTTACATCTCCCAAAAACTTGACAAAGATAAATGAAGAAAGAAACAATAACATCGCGCTTATTTATATACAAACCGAGCCCAACCATATCCAATAATAAAATGTTCTTTTCGACAGAGAAGTGAACATTACCACAACAACGGGAATGCAAGAACCAGCGGTTGGACAGGAAAAACATACTTTCCTTTCCAATAAAACATAAACATGACTTCGTCTTTGACACTGTCCCTGGTGTTAATTATTTCAAGGTTATTGTTTTTGAGCAATTGGAAGAAGTGATTTTCACGGTTATTTAATATGCATCTCTAAATCTGAATGATTATCTCTAATTTGAAGGATTATCCCATAATCTGAAGGATTAATACAATCTTTAAAGAGCTTCAATAGTAGTTTAGAAATGTGTTAAGAAAAGTAACAGGCTACTGCATTTATATCTTTAATTTTGCAGAGTTTATTTCATACAAGCAAATTCAGCAGAAGTAAACTGTCATGAAATATACACGTGATCCTTGGGACAAACATGTCGAGTTATTCGGCAAACAAGGAAAGTAACCAAGTTCCACGACTCTTGAGGCAAAAGTAAAGGGGAAGAAATTTATTCCTTAAAGATAAAACTATGAATGTGATGCACGAGATGCCCATCAAACAGAGATGTGAAATACAGTGCAAAAACTTAATACAAAAACAAAATTTTAAATGTGACTGATTGTGGAACGCAGTGCATCTTCTAGTGAAATAAATGTAAGTATAACAAATTACATACCTTTATCATAAACAGTTATAACATAAGGGAAGATAAAAACTTGCAGCAAATTAAAATATTGGCTCGTGATATTGATCTTGAAGATATGACCACATCAACAAATATGTAAGATTAATCCCTCAATCTCGGATGGTTCTAATGTTATGAAATAGAATGGATAGTGTAACTGAAATCTGAATATACTGAATAGTTACCTTGGGCTTCATGATGGGACCACTAACGTGGTATGCGACACCCACTGTTAAGGTCGACATATACGAATATCAAATTACACGCCTCCTGAAGTTACAGAGGAATGGAACCATAAGACACTGGTCAGTGATCTTGACCTTGAAAATATGTCCCCTACCCCGTTAGATACTTACTAATGATAATGTGGCTATACTAGGTTTCATCCCTAAAGCTGAAAGGCTCTACAGTTCCAAAACGGAAAGGAAAGTGACGGAAAGCTTGATATACTGACCCGTGATCTTTAACTTGAAGAGGGGACCAAACATTTTGTACTCAAAACATATTCTACTGATATATATATATATATATATATATATATATATATATATATATATATATATATATATATATAATTTTCATTTCATAATTTTTAACAGCTCTGAATTTATAGACATAATGAAAAGAATGACAGAAAACTTGAAATACTACGCAAAGAAATTAATTTTAAGAGATATACCTTCAAATGAAAATGTACACGTATATAACGTTTATTGTCAATCTCGAAAGGCTTCGAAGTTATAATGCAGAAAGGAGTGTGTGAGAAAGCTTAAAATGTTTAGGCATGAACTTAAGCGTAAATATCGGACCCCAGTTAGGTACGCAACACCTTCTGAAGATGTACGAACATACCAAACTTCATCCCTTAATCTGACTTCAACGTTACAGAGCTTTAATCACCCGCGCTTTTCGTGAAAAAAGAGGGGAGGGGGCTGGGTGGTCTAAAACGCTTGCCTTTACCAATCATTGCCATCTTGCCTCTGTCCGTTTTGGGTTTAAGTCTCGGGTTCGGCAAATGTGGGTATGAGATAAAGCTTGCCAGAAGCTTCCCGTGGGTCGGTAGTTCTTGCCGGGCTTTTCCCGGGTTCTTCTTCCAACGGTTTTACTGGCCACCGTGTACTGAAAAATGGCGCCAAACCAACAACAAAATCATGGGATATAGACGAGGATCAATGTAAGCCTGCTATAAAATGGGATTATAACCTTATTCTAACATACAGCTTGTGATATGATGGTTTATTCCTGTTTTCTTATTTGCATACAGTTACATCATGTAACATGTAGACGTGCCAGCTGAATGCCTTAAGTTTATAGTCGACAGTTCAGATGATTTGTAGATATGGACTAAAACTTATCGCAACATCTGTACAGCTCTACAACACGTCCAAGCCTAGATGTTGATATTGCACCCGACAGTCACTATATCATGTGATCCAATATCATTACTATTCATACGCGAGCACAACATGATCAGTATTTTGTTTGGCTTACACATGTATGATCCGCAGGTACTATTTGGACGCCATTTATATCGGTATTTCAGTTGAATTCCGATCCGCATGTCTACATAAAAACATTCTTGATCAAAGAACGTTTGGGGGGGAAAAACAACAACTACTGACTGTGCTGAACAATGCGGTGAATAGGCTTTTCTCATGTACATATTTCTGTACTGAAGAGAAGTAAAAGAAACACAAAGCAGGAGGAAGAAAACTACAACGGAGCCATTTTTTTTTTCTTCAATGAAGCAAAACAAATGGTCAACTCTAACTTGATAGGGTGTATATGTAGGAAAAGAATGTAGCTACTATATAATTCCTGACCATCTGGGGGTGGGGGAGGGGCATTAATGAATGCAGTTATCAATCTATCTATTCAACTGAAACATCTTTATGTCTCACATTCCATTATCAACATCACCTCTCAGATAAATCTATCATTCTTATTGTCCTATTTTAAGAAATCTTTTACTCAGCATTTATCCCCACAGCTCCTCTAATTGCTGTGATCAAAACAACCTGAGTTAGCATTGGCTTGTGTTCTGTTGTGAGAAGTTAAAGCGATTATTTCCCCATTTTCGGATGTTTTTTTTTTTTTTTAAACAGTTCAAAATTGTTAACTAAAGAGTGTGGATAGTGTGAAAGTATGTAAATTCTTTTCATCAGAAACAAGAGTTTGGAATCGTATTGCAAAATTATACATCAAATATATCTTACAATCATACATAGACAATTATCCCTTTCAATCCCATCTACGTCAGAGTGACAAAAGATATTAAATGGTTGGCCTTGGGTGTGGAAGAAAATTCTTGCTTAACGACACACCGTAACATTATCAATATTTTTTTGCAATACTAAATTACTGGTAAATTGGGTTATTAGCATGACTCGAGTCCGTCTGGATGAAAAACTGGCATTAAAGCCAAGGTACCATTAGACAATGTATCATTCATTATCATATATCGTTTACACAAAGCACCTGCGCGATTTGAAATATGCTTCTAAGCAATGCCTGATTCACGAAATCAAGACCATCAGAGTATTTGTTCTACACTAAACTGAAGATTTATTACACTTCTCACGCGACATGAAATACCAAACTCGTTACCTTGATTTTCAGGGGACTGAAATTTGAACTTTCTTTTTAAGTACCTGCATGCATGCATATATATATATATATATATATATATATATATATATATATATATATATATATATATATCTGCAGGTACTTAAAAAGCTGCAAAACACTAAATGAACGCCATAACCGACTGTGTCAGAAAATGCTGAATGAGATATTTTCTGACAAAACATGACGTCTCAAGATGAAAAATAATAATGGAAAAGGCAGCATACAAAGAAAAATTGGTTTCTTTCACCACAGTTGATACGGCGAAACCACCACTGATACTGGACATTTATGCGATACTGTCAGTTGTGCGCAGATCAATCGATACTAGAATCGCTCTCGGGATACGGAAATAGGATACTTGAGTATCGAAAGAAAACTATATAATCGGTCAATAATGACACGAACAAAAATATGTAAAACGTTTGAATCGATTATTCAAGTGACTGTTCAGACGCGTACACAGTTAGTGGGGGAACTTTTATTGAACATATTGATCCAACATGTACAAAGTAAATTTTGAGTCTAACGCTAAAACTGTACAATAAGTTCTCGAGGGCTCATATGATCCTTGGTTGATTGGTTTTAATGGCTCTTTTAACACATTATTGATAGTTCCCGAATGACGTCATCAGCCGCCATATTTGTGGTCAGCTGGCAGATTTACCGTTGACATTATAAAGTGTTTGGAAGTTGAAATAAATTCATTGAATCTCAAGATACTTTTACGAAAGTTACATACATGAACAGAACGCAATTCAAGCTTTCCGTTAGTATCTATATTTGTGATTTATAAGTTGACTTTACTTTAGTGTGCCTCGTTAAAAATGGAAACTTTTGGTGATCGCATATAGGAGAAACTGCCAGGTTGCCCATCGTCCAGGTAAAATGGGGAAAATATCGTCTGCTAGTGACGTCATCGGGAAGCATCAATTGGCTACATCACACCGAGAAAACGGGAGCAGGATGTCTTTCCCATGAACACACAATGGCAACCGACCCGAGCTGGCCTGAGCGGGTACTAAACTCGCGACCCTTGGTTTACAAGTCCAACGCTCCTCCAAATTAGCTACCGCTACTCTTCCCTCAGATGTCAGCGCAATGTTGTCATTG
Organism: Megalonaias nervosa; assembly: GCA_016617855.1. Taxonomy (NCBI): domain Eukaryota; kingdom Metazoa; phylum Mollusca; class Bivalvia; order Unionida; family Unionidae; genus Megalonaias; species Megalonaias nervosa. The sequence goes on from JAECUM010019956.1 coordinate 27,743, forward strand.
AGGTGGAGGAAAACGAAAAGCCCTGAAAACCCTCAGCTATATGGCATGTGTAGTTACCTATCCAAGCACGTGTCCAAATCGGGGGAATTGACTCCTGGACCTAAGAGTCCAGTTATTAAGCCAACTTATAAATGTATGACGGAAAACGTACCGCAATTGGATCATATTTTCAAAAACTAATATTTTCTGTATAAAATCATTCAGCATGGGCTCAGCAAATTTAAAATATAAAATCATTGTTGATTACCTGGGTGAGAAAAATATCTGACATGTCAGTTTGTATGCGTAAAGTTATTGTGATAATCTCCCTCCAGATCAGATCTCGAATTTGCTTAGCAGGACTACAATAAATGGACGTCAACACGTGTTAGAGATGGCCTCGTTATTCTAAAACAAAACTCCAAAATATATGTATCGTAAATATGTTTCGTCTTATAACTATAGTTAAACAGAACTAACTTTTGGTGATTTCTAAATGGTTTAATGGGTGCTATGATTCCTTTTTTTTCCAACGAATAATTACTGACATGCATATAAGAATAGTTTCACAAAAGTCACTTAAATCGTGTAACTTTTGTCGCATAATGTACTACCTACTGTTCATGACAGAAGTAAACTGTGCACAGTGGAACTTCCTCATACCGACCCTTCTATAATCCGGCACACTCCACACTAGTAAATATTTTAAGTCGAATGAGGATATTTCATTAATCTTAACAAGTCTATTTGTAATGGCCATCCTTATAAAACGGGTAGAACGTTTGGTGCCCCCCCCCCCCCATAGACCGGTTTAGCAAAAACGCGTGTATTTGTTGTCCTGTTTTGTACATTATTTGCATTGTATGTCGGCAATTGGTAGTGGCAATTAAGCTACTACAGACTAGTAACAAACATATTACTCAAAAACGAAAATTTAGATTATATCAAATGATCCAGTCACTAAAATTATACATGTATCTAGTTTATAACTCGTCAGTTACATATACATGTACACAGTGTTATCATGTACGCATGAAGAAGATAATTTTTTTACACCGGATGGGATTCAAACATAAAAGAAACATAATCAGTGATTGCGATCTTAAAATTACTTTTGTATGCCGCAACTGCACAAAGAGAGGTAAAGAACCGTAAGAATGTTTACAGTGAGACCAGCACATTGCGATTTGAACTTGAATGGTTATAAATTTGCCATGTGGAAGCCAAAGTGGCAGCTACCATCATTTGCATTTTTCAACAAGTCATGGTGAGTTTAAAAAAGACAATATCTTTTATCACAGACTAGAACGGAAACGTCTATTTTCTGGATCTTTTGTTGAGCACGTTATATATTTCCTTGGGTTGCATGAAGTCATTGATAACACATGAGTACAATAATCATGCCCCTGAGGGCGGGGCCAGAGGTGAAAGGGTGATTATATATAAATTTCACATTGCACATGTGATCAGTGACCCCAGTGTGGACATGTATCACTATGTAATGCGCCAGGGTATTTTCCTACACCAAAAAACTTTGAGCCTAGGGCGTAACATATAAACTACTGCGATCCCCTTATTATAACCATACATCCATTTAATGGGCATGTAAAGAAAAATTTATACATGCAGCTGACACTGGCCAAGTGGTCCATACGTACTGTCCTCCAATGACCAAACCCTTGGGTCCTATATACATACTTGCTGGCATCAACAACCAAATGCAAATATCCAACATTTGCCCCTGGCGCAATCCTTACCTTCGGCAACCTACGTAAGGTGCTCAAAGTTTGAAGTTTTGATCATAGCGCGGAGATGTGGCAGTTGTCTAACAACAATTACAATCGATAGTACGTACAATCATTCCATCGGATGCCTCCAATGTGGCGGCAGACGGCATCTGACAATGATTGATTTTCATGTTTCTTTTTCAAATGTGTGCTACCATAAGAAATGAAATTAGTGATTTTTGAAAGGTGAAATAGCGTATAAAAAAGCACAGCTGAATAGCAGCTTTAGAATGAGGTGATTCATAAAGAAACTAGAACTGGAGCTGGAATTTTATTTTCTTCTGTTGATAATAACTTTAAGATAATTATTTTTCAACTAATAAAAAAGACTTTTTTCCCCTATAAATCAGAGTATAAATATTTCTCCAATTTTTTCTTTAAAAAAAATTACACGCCCAAACAACCCCTAAAAAATTAAGTGGTAGGTCCCTAATTGTAACAGAAATTCAGAATCTGTGTCAAATTAGTTAGTACTGATTCCTGTCTGTACTAATTACAGGTAAGATTACTATGCGCCGTAGCGGATAAAAGCTGGTCTAATCAGAACATTCCCTATGAAATTTTAATGTCATATGTCCAGAATTCCAATTTCACGTGTTGTATCAAAAATGCTTGTCCTTAAATTTCCATTTTCTTGGCAAAGATTTTAGATTTTATCTGTTGAATTAAACAGTAGTGGTCGAAAGTTATATTTTCTATGTCGAGGTTTTAGATTGTGTCGTTTGAATTACATGGCGGTGGTTGAAATTTCAATGTCGTAAGTCGAGAATTCCTAATTTACGTATTGGTTCAAAGAGTTTATGTTGAAAGTTCCATTTCATATGTTGAATATTTAGATTTCATCTGTTGAATTACACAGCGCTGGTTGAAAATTCCATGTCTAATGTTGAGTTTTTAGATTGTATCTTCTGAATTACACGTCGGTTATTGAAATTTTAATGTCATATGTCGAGAGTTTCAATTTAACATGTTGAATCACATTAATTGTGCTGACAGTTCCATTTCGTATGTTGAGTTTTTAGATTGTATCTGTTGAATTACACAGTGGTGATTGGACATTTTATTGTGCTTTGTCAGAATTGCTATTTTTATATGGTGAAATGATGTGTTTGTGGTAAAAGTAACATTACACAATGTCCACTGTAACAATTCAAAATAATATCGAGTATTAAGATACATCATTCGTGTATTCAATTATGAGGCGCCGTTATATTTCATGCATTTACAGTTTGAAAGTTACCATTCATAGGTCGAGAATTACTATGAATTTCTTCGCTAGAGGTCGCTCTCGCGAACGGACCGAGTTATTTTTAAACAAGAAGGCTTCTTCTCATTGCTGTGAAATACAACAGAAGAAATCTAAATACTCGCCAGATGAAATGGAACTTTCATCACAAGAATTAGGGATTCTTAACATATGATAATGAAATTTCAACCACGGCTGTGTAATTCAAAATATACGCTGTAAAATGTCGACATAGGAAATAGAACTTTAAACTACCACTGTATAATTCAACTCATAAAATCTAAAATCTCGGTCAAGAAATGGAACTTTAAGGACATGCAATTTGATCCAACACGTGACATTGGATTTCTCGACATACGACATCGAAATTTCAACTGCAACTTTCTCATTAGACCAGCTTTTGTCCGCTACGGCTCCTCATATAAGATACAAAATTAATTATTTACTAACTCGAGGAAACGTTTGAATCACTCATTTTGAACTAATTCTTGCCAAGTAACCGTTATTAAACCTATTTTTAGGCTGCACGTAATCTCGGCTGCTTGTACTCCTTATCAGCATTCCAGATCGGTGGGGGTGTCGAGTAAGGCTATGATAACAAAGTCTGAATGAAATGTTCCCTTATCTCCAGTGAGTCTTGTGAATTAATGTTAAACACAGCGTATCAAAGCCCCTTAGTGCCAGATACAGCACTTTTTTTAATCGTTTGAAAACACGCCCAATTTTGTATACTGTGTAACAATACTTTTGACACAATCTTTATAAACGTTTCTAATATATATTATTTGCAGCACGTTAGCAAAATTACTCAATAATTACACAAATATTGCGAATTATGTTCTTCATGAATGTGGTGGGCACCACGAGGGGCTTCCGTACCAGTTCCACAAATGTGTACTGCTCAAGATGAGTTTAAGATTCCTTGACCTTACGGCAACTTGTAATCTAAAGCATGTTAGCTATCTATCCATCTGGTTTTCCTGCCTTTATATGCGTATATAAACCATATAACAGTTACTTATATTTCATTAGCTGAACCTTAGAATGTAATCCACAACATTTTTTTTAAAAAACAAATCTTTGTGTATTTTCTGTTTTGTGGTTTTAACGCATTTCTTCAGTACATAAGCCAATATATCTGGTGGAGGAAAAACCCATGTCCGGGAACAACCTACGTTGGCCGAGCCGTAACTTCAACCCACGCGGATAGAAGTGACATGTGAGAGATCTGTAAAGCCCAGCGCCTCAGTCCACAAGGTTATCCGGGTCCCCCTTAAATTTTTGGTAAACCATGGTCTTTGCCATGTAACATGGGAGAGGTTTAGCCCTAGTGGACTCAGAACAATATACCCTTTATCAAGATTTATATTTAAATAATAATAATAATAATAATAATAATAATAATAATAATAATAAAAAACTACTATTATTATTATTATTATTAAAGCCAGGGTACATGTACCAATTTATTCATATTAGCCTTTCGGTGAGACTATGTCATCGATGTCGGTCCATCAGATTCAATTATTTGATCGGTATCAGTTGGTTGTTGTTATGCTTAACGCCATTTTTCAGCACATGATAGGCTATACATGACGGCCTATAAACGGTGGAGGAAGAACCCGGGAAACCCCGGAAAGAACCATCGACCCACGAGAAGCTACTGGCAAGCTTTCTCACGTACCCACATAGGCTGAGCCCGAGCGGTATCAGTTGGTACAAAGCATTTGATTTCTTGCCGAGCTGAAAAAAATTATGGTAAAGATATATGCTGGACAAGGTCAGTCTGCACGTGTACACTGATGTGCTTTGCCGTAAAAAGTGTGTCCATATATTTATATATACATGTATATAGCTGCTGGTGAGGGTATTCAGATAAAATGTAAAGGTTATCCGTCAAATGTGCATATAAGAATGACGATCAGTCATGATTTGGGAAGTTTTAACGTGCTGGAACGTCGTCTGTTGAGAAAGGCTGTGAACTCTTAAAAAGTCTTCTCTTGTGTTCTAACAAAGGTTTGAACTTCGCAACCCTTCATAAATCTGGATATTGACAATGGATTTCTCTAGTATAATAACTCAACAATGACAATGTTGTTCCTACTTAACTAAAGCAAGCAAGAAAGCACAAATGACCTTTCATAATGAAACTGCTGTTATGAATCTCATGTGTCTGTACTTAAGACATGCTGAATATTAAAGCATACCGTGAAAACAATTAAACAAAATTTGGTTTCAAACGGCATCGCAAATATTACCTGGTGCTACTTTTAAGAGATATAGTAATGTAAACGACTTCACTAACGATAAAAATTCCTTTTAAAGGTATTTTTAATAATTTTATACCATTGGTTTCGCCATTAATGCAAACAGAGTGCATTGAACTCGCCCTCAAAGCGTCTAGGCCCTCGTCGTGATACAAATGCCGCCATGTTGTCAATTGTTATGGGGGTGGGGGTGGGGTATTGTTTTGCAGGGTTACGCTGGCTCCAACACCCATCTTACTTCCGGACAATAGCTATTTCCGTAATTTGTCTTCAACATTTTGCTTAGTTTTATTAAAATTTAGTTTTATTAAAATTTTTCATTTCCCCATAAGGATAATTTATTTATTATTGTATTATTTATTTAAAAATTGCGATTACTAATTGCACAATGCACAGTAACACATGATTATTCAAGTGCTGGCAAACCTACAGGGTTTTGCTAATTTCTAGCCACTCCTCTCGGTTGTCTAAAATTTACATTACAAAAGCCCTGAAATGTATAGCGTCTGAGTTGACGGTGAAAAGAACGGTAGAAAACTAGTGAGCCCCGTGTAAAAAAAGGGTTCTCTATTTCTTCAGGCCGTTATTAAAATACATTTTCAGATCAATCGCCGGTTACCATTCGCGATGTCATTTAAAAACAACTATATTAAGATTCAAAATCTTCCTGTCTGATCATTTGATTAGATCTAGAATTCCGTTTAATTATTTGTTAATTCACTTCCGAAACCGGCCCGAGGCTGAACAATTCAATCTAAAAATGAATCTGAAACACCATAAACAATTACTGATTTCGCTTCCACCATACCCATGGAATCACAATAAGACAGCTTTAACAAATATGCATGTTGTTGAGGTTATCCCTCATTCGGTTTTTTTGAAAATTCGATCTGTGAACCCTTGGAGAAATTGAGACTTCTATGGCGGGACTGTATGCATTATAAAATATATGCTAAAATAAGTTATATATATATATATATATATATATATATATATATATATATATATATATATATATATATATATATATATATGCGAGATTTACATTTACTGCTGTACTAAGTACAGTGCCATATAACGCAAATTTAGTTGAAGGAGTTATGCAAGCTAAATGAAAATTTAAAACTGTTGCAACTGCTCGCAATCGGTATCCGAAGTTCCTACTTGAGACACACGTATTGAAAAAACTGTACTGCTGTTAAAAATATTCAACTCACAATGAGTTTAGCCAAATGCAATTAACAATTGAAAACTTTCAATAAGCTTTCATGAATTATTGAAAACCTAAAGTGATGAAATTGCAAAAGCCAACTTAGAGTCTATCAATAGCTTTTCTATCCTTCCATGTCGATTTGACAAGGCCATTCATCAAATTGTGTTAACTTGTTTCCAGACAATATACAAAACGGTGCGTCTATACTGAGGAACTTGATCTGAACAAATCGTGTTTTATTTTGTCAGTAAACATTCATTTGAAGTCAAGGGCATTTAAGATTACGGCTTTCTTTCATCATAGCGGGGTCTTCAGCAATTTCAGATAAAAGTCTTTTCGTATTGATTCGGTATTTGAGACTTCTCGAGCCCAAACTTCCGGTACATGACTGGCATTACCTTCGACGCTTTCACTCCATTGTTCTAGTAAGAGTCAAGTTTGCTACTCCGAGACTACAGTTGTTACAGGGCGGTTGTTACAGCCTGGCACTTAATGTTTTCATTCGTTCGTTTGACACCGTCCGCGCTGACGGAGAAACAAAAAACGGTACAAAATTATTGAAGCCCGTGTACAAAAAAGAGCTATTCATTTTTCAGGCCGTTGCAGATGTACATTTTTAGTTTCAGTACCATATCAGTTTCGCAATGCAATTTAAACTCAAAACTAAAGTTACGTTCAAACCCTTCCTATCTTGATTACTTGATCAAACTCGGTGTAAACTATCTAGTAATGTGGAAATTCTGTACGTAAACTGCTGTATTATCGAAATGTTAAGCAATGAAACTGAAGCTTAAGTTAAAACCTCAACAAAGACAACATATGTACCGTATGTACTAGCTTATAGGTTGAGGCAAACTACAAAGATCCTGATCTGCCGTACCATAATAATCTACAGATCAGGGTCTGTGTTGTTTATTTTACTGAATACTCCTAACAAAAACTACACAGACCCAGATCTATCGGTGCACTATGCGAGAGCATATCTGGATCTGTGCAGTCTGCAGTTGGACTCGACTTGTAAGCGAGTATAACACGGTAATTTAATGTGAATGATGGAAATTTTACCTCATAGTACTGGATATAAAGCCGTATAGATCCCTAAGCTCTTTTATTCCACCTCAGCATTTAGGAAGTCATTTCGGTCATTACATCACGAGCACATTATAAATGAAACACCGTAATTAGATCTAACTGAAAGGCTCCCTAGATTACATTTCTATAATTGAATACAGATATAGGTATATTTAATCAACATCAACAGTAACTATACCAGTTCATTATTGTTTCGTTTCCAAAACTTCACAATAAATTAACAAAGTCAAATACGTTTACATTTAATCTTAAACTGACCACTAAATATTTAGGTGCAAAGTTCAGGTTACCCACCTTTGACATAAGTGACCAGGTTACTTTGAAAACGTGACAATTACGCACTTTTATAGGTTTTTTTCCAAAAACAGCTCTGACAATGTTTTTTTTTAGAGGTGTTCTTAACCTAATAAAATATAAATCTGATATTCTAGTCGCAATTTATTAAATATTGCTACCTGTTAGCAATTAGTATAACGCGATTTAAGTCTATTATCAGTATATTACAAGGGATAATTTCTGCTGCGCTCATTTCAAATCCTATGGTCATAAAACGTGTTGTAATGTTCAAAATGGGTACATAAGCTTTAATCCTAACTGAGACTTAAGGTAATATGTTTGTCCCAGACCTAGGTAACATATTTGTCCCAGACTAATGAAACATGCTGTCCCAACCTAATGCAACTATTTGTCCCAGACTAATGTAACCTGTTTGTTCCAGACTAATGTAGCATGCTTGTCCCAAACTAATGTAACCTTTTTTGTCACAGGCTAACAGTGTTTTATCTACCCATGCGTCATGCGTCAAATACGCAGACTTTCCCGATTTGACGCACAAAAATCTTCGTCGGTACGTAAATTGACGCACCCCAATGTTATGTTTTGCTGATTTACAAAAAACAAACGTTCGGTCTAAAAATCGTCGCTGAAGAAATTGATGCCATTGGCATTTTGAAGAATTCCGCCATTCAGTAGGCTATGACTCGGCTGCTACCTGTTCAGAGTTATTGGAGAGCCAATCAAACCTTGTTGAGGATAGTCTTATACGTGACCTGCAAAATTCGTTATTTGTGATAGCAATGCCAGATGAAAGCAATGACATAGCCAACAATAAACGCCTGCTCAAATGAAACCATCAACAAGATTTTTAACAAATATAGAATGTTCAGATGCTTCTGGCAAGGGAATTGCCTTATTGGCTTCAGTCACATTATATAACTAATATTTTTGTTGTGTATTTAAACAATATAAGTATTTTTTTAAAAACTACTTAAAACTGATCATCGGCTTGAATAAGACTCATAGGTTTGGATTTTGACTCGCTGTTTTTTGCCTTGATGAGTCAAATGACTTACATGAAGCCATTTGTAGATAAAACACTGGGCTAATGTATCATGCTTGTCAAAGACTAATGTAACTTATTTTATTCCAGACTAATTATACATGCTTGTCCCAAACTAAAGTAACTTTTTGTTTCTGACTAATGTAACATGCTTGTCCAAGACTAATATAACATGTTTGTCCCAGACTAATGAAACATGCTTATTCCAAACGTGAGGAACTTTGTTTTGGTCTCAGACTAATGTAACATGTTTGTACCCAAATCCTAATACAAATTACAAAAGTCTAAAATTTTCGGACTCGCGGAGCATTAAAAAAAAATGCAATGCAAATATGGACTCTATCATGTAAAACGAGCTGTTAAAAGTGAGGCGTATATGCACCCCGAATCCCCAATTTCAAGAATACCAATTAAGACTGGAGTTTTCATGTGTGCAAAAGTAGCAATGTCTGTTTATATATGTGAATTTTTGCTTAACTTGGTGAGGTGTACATGTTTATTCTTGCAATGATACATAAATATCCGTGACAGTGTTTTGGCAAGTTTCACCCGACCGATGCGATTATCTTGGACACTGCGTCATAAAACGCAACGCACGATTTCTTCTCTTCTTCACAAAAGTGACAAGTTTTTGCTAGGGGCACTTTTCACTTTGTAATTTCCGCTATGTAATCCACGCTGGCCTTCCGTAATCGAAAACTAATGACACACATCAGAAAGCTGTCTGAAACCTAAGGCAAAACCGCATAACCAGACGTTTGGACATGTAAGATAGAGTTAACTGATGGTAACTAAATATAATACAGTATGCTTTCCTTATCTATTCATTAATATCACTGTGCCGTTGGTAGGTGCTTCTGGATATAGGCTATTCGTAATATAGCCTAACACAATGACATGATAGTGTGTCTAAAGACGCATGGAAAGGAAAAAGTTCGAAACGTTTGCTCTTTGTACGAGATTTACCAAATAAAGATGTCGTCTTTCATCAACGTCTCGAGTAATTAAACCCTATATTCAAGATCGTTCCAATTAATTTGTACAACAGCAGATAAGAGCTTAAAATCTGCTTTAGCTATCATATCTGCTACTAATATTGTTCTTGTTTTTTTGTTTTTGTTTTAAATTTTTTTCTGCTCTTAATGCACAAAGCCAAAATAAAATGGATTGGGATACATGTATTCCAGACCAATTTCTGATTAAATATCGTGCTCTCCGTCTTTCTTCCTTTTTTAATTTCTTTCCTTTAGCTTTTGCAGTTCATCTGAAAAGCTTCGCTTGCAAATTAAATTCAATCAAAAAGTTATAACCCGTTGCCAAATTTATGACGTGACCAACATTTGTTTTTTGCGAAAGAAAGTACCATTACACGAATAGGTGAAACATCAACATCGTCAACACAAGCTGGCTAAAGAATTATTCAGGAAATATTGTTAAGGGGTACAAAATGAGAAATACAAAACAAGAACTAAAACATAAAAGTATAAGATCATGGGAATACCTATGCGAGAAGGTCTAAAGAAAACAAACAGGATTAGGCAAGAATCGACACGGTCATTTAATTACAGGTATTTTGCAGAAACAATGAAGATATCAGTAGTCCGAGCCTATATGTGGCTTTGAAAATAGCTGAAGCAATAGATCGAATAAGCAGCTCTGTTTATCTACCTGTCCTAGGAATGCAAGGACGCCTATAATTATTTCGGAGTGCCAGAGACAAAAGTTCTTGGGGAAAAGTCATTTGCAACCATATCCAGGTACGACTACACAAAGAAAAAGAAAAATGTAACCAAAATAGGAAGGTAGAGTTTCTGCCCGCTCAAAATGAGAAAGTAAGTACAGCATAAAATCGTCTAATTGTTTGCAGACGACTGGATAGCGCTGCTTTTTGGCCACCTTGGCACTGGACGGGTTACGATGATCTACAATTCTACCACATTTCACGTACGATGGTTTTCAAACAATCAGTTCCTTGCCTTTGCATATTATTCCCATGATTCATAAAAATAACGTTACAGTTCCTTTGCTCTTTGTAACACTCTCCAAGAATACAAGAATGAACATGGTTTGAAATGTGTATCCTTGATAGTTTATCAAAAACACTGCCCTGAATGAGCTTTAAGTTGATAGTCTACCAAAAACCCTGCCTGCCCTGAATGAGCTTTAAGTTGATAGTCTACCAAAAACCCTGCCTGCCCTGAATGAGCTTTAGGGTGATAATCAACCAAAAACACTGCCCTGAATGAGCTTTAAGTTGACAGTCTACCAAAAACACTACCCTGAATGAGACAGTCTACCAAAAACACTGCCCTGAATGGGACAGTCTACCAAAAACAATGCCCTGAATGAGCTTTAAGTTGAGTCTACCAAAAACACTGCCCTGAATGAGCTTTAAGTTGACAGTCTACCAAAAACACTACCCTGAATGAGACAGTCTACCAAAAACACTACCCTGAATGAGACAGTCTACCAAAAACAATGCCATGAATGAGACAGTCTACCAAAAACAATGCCCTGAATGAGCTTTGAGTCTACCAAAAACAATGCCCTGAATGAGCTTTGAGTCTACCAAAAACACTGCCCTGAATGAGACAGTCTACCAAAAACAATGCCCTGAATGAGCTTTGAGTCTACCAAAAACAATGCCCTGAATGAGCTTTAAGGTGATGGTCTACCTAAAATACTGCCCTGATTGAGACATTTTAAGCCTGAAATCAGACACAGAACAAACAAATTCTTGCAAATGCACCGATATGTTGGGATATCGAAGTAACCTACATTACCAATGAAGACTTGGAGGAGAAATATGTTTGAACTTTGCATAAATGTGCTGTAACTTTTTCTTCTGTAACAATAGTTGTAATTCGTTGAACCAACTTTTATATCTAGTTTACCTTTCAAGTTTCTCTGCCATTACGGGAATTGTATTACTGTTAGCTACAGCTAACTAGATTCAGTAAAACTGGCGAACTTACCACCGAGTTGTGCTTCAACTCCTTCTTGATAAATTAAATCTTTTGTTCTCATAGGAAGGGAATGTAAAGAAAATGTGTCAAGAATGTACAGCGAGTGATGTAGTTTTCAGATTTCATATGTAAGTACGTATCTATCCTTGCCACACGAGTTATTATACGTAATCTGCTTGTTTTAACATTAAAAAATTGGGTATATGACAGATTTTACGTCAGACTGTTTTGAAATTGTTCAGCCTATGTAAAAGCTCAGAGTATATTCTTTACGATATTATTAGGTTCAATATAACACTTCTGAAAGTTGTCATTTTAAATAACTGGTCACAAGTTTTAAAATTATTTATAGAGGTTCGAGTCTCGCCTCGACCAATGTGGTGTGTGAGAAAGCTTGCCAACAGGTTTCCATGGATAGTTCTTCCCCGGGTCTTCGCGGATTCTTCCTCCACCAAATATACTGGCAGCCATGTAAAGCCTATCATGTGACGAAAAATAGTGTTCAACCACACAAGACCAGACCTCGGGTATAATCACTTGCATATTATATCAAATTCCTTGTGCGCCTGTCGGAATAGACAAGTCATTCACAGCTTCCAAGGACACAATTCTTGCGAGGTATAGGCAACATAACCCAATTACCACACGAAACTCACGTATTAGTATATATTTTGCATTAGAATTGAGGACAAGAATGAAGAAACAAGAGCAACCGCAATGACACGACAAGTCTGATCTCCAGCTTTTTTCTTTTTACTGCATATTCGAAATCGCGTCTAACCCACCCACCTGATACTTGATCCCCTCCCTCCCTCCCCCCGCGCGAGAGAGTTACACAGAGATCATAATGCACAATCTGTAAAATATATGAAGCTTTTTCCTTCTAAGGCTACATATGTGAAGCTTGGTCGGAAAATATTTGAAATGTAACTTATTTAGGTTTTCGTTTATTTGACCTTAGACCTCCTCTCAACCACAATGACGAAAGACGTGCTGACACATCTCTCGTAAATGACTACCACAGAGGCAACATAAATACAAAGTTATCTGAAATTTTACGCAACGGGATTTATGATATATGGGAATGAAAACACGGGCAGATGGACATGTCATAATTTCCAATACGTTTCTTTTTAACATAAAATAAAAACCCACAAAAAAACAAACACGGAGATAAAATTATAATTATATGAATTATTTCACATTTTGAAACAGTAACAAAAAAGGCCTGGAATATCTATTGCTGTTATTTTAAGAAATGCTACAAATAAAGATTGTGCCGAGTACTATAAATTTTTAATGTTTTGCATTATAGGATCAAAATTTACGTTCATGAATTCTGAATCAGCGCCTGCACCGGGTATCATTACATTGGGAGCTGTATGTACAATAGGGTATAATAGAGTAAACTCTCATTTATGATTCATGTCCATTGGTTTTCTTTTTCAATTGCTTTCCCTTGACGTACTGAGCAGATTACTCGGGTAGCATTCCCACTCCTGTGGAAAGTGTACAACTGATAATCTTGGTAGCTACTTTAATATATGGCGTTTGTGATTGATACGCTGTGGCTCCAACTTAATTTTAGAACTCGCTTGTATTAAATAAACTTCAAAACTTGAACGTTGCTCGATGTGCAGCTAACGACCAGATAAAACCGATCCTGAGAACAAAGAATGCCTGTTGCAATCATAATGGAGACAAAGAAAAGATATTTACATTCTTCATTATTATTCATATGCGTGACAAAATTATAAAGTCTGTTTGTTTAAACACAGCATAATAACTGAAGAGACACAAACGTTTTATTTATGTGAAAATGAAAACTAAAATATAATTCGTATCCTTATTGATTATCAAATCAAGCTGCCCCAATATCCTTCAATATTAAAAAAATTAGTTTATCACCTGCAGCAGTATGTATGTATGTATGTATGTATGTATGTATGTATGTATGTGATTTGTATTTGTATTTGTAATTTATATGTACAATTATTTAATCGGTAGCATATTTTGCACACTTTCTGCTATCTAGATTTAGTTAGATCGGATTCATGTGATTTACACATTTAAATAGATTAACGGTTATGCATTTGAAATACAATTTATAATTTATCAGCGTCTTCATTTTGATACACCAGAAGCGAATGTTATTTCATTTGAGGAGGTTAAATGTCCAGTACTTTTCGCCTATAGCCCCTCGAACTTCAATGACCAACATAATCCCAAACAATCGTGTTTGTTTTGTGGAGAAATTAATTTCCACAAAACCATTAAATCATGTTTTGTTCCATTCGGAACCCCGTCAGCCTTTTTTGTCAGTTGCTGAAAGAATTCTCCGATTCGCAACTTTGAGGTCAACCCTCCGAATCATTATGTCGATAGCTGCCATTCGGACCAGTTCAGCAATTTACCAAACAATTACTGACCAAGATGCTATTTTTTTTAAAATCGTAACCTCTCGCTCAACCGTACAGCCAAGCCAACTGTACAATGAGCTGAGATGGTCTGAATAGAATGGAAAGGATGGTGTTGTGGACAAAATTCCGACGAAACAAAATGTATGAATTTCATATAAATTACTGTGCTGACATATATTTGAGGCATATTTTTCTCGCAGAAAGAGCCGAGGTAGCTCCGAATGAGAAACAGCAAATGTAATTCCTCGCCATTGAGAACTTTGTGTGGAACTATTTTTATTCGTTATCACAATATGGCAGTTAAAGGACACAAAGTCAAAATCGGAACTTGTTGCAACACAAGCAGTGTAGTTCGGTTTACCAAGTCCATCAAATATTTTTATGTGTATTCCTACAACTACATCCCAGGTTATTTCTCAACTTGACGGAAATGGTCGAGGGATATTCCAGTTGGTATTGCCTAAACCTGAGCATGCTTAGAGCTTCAGATAACCCTCTTTTACTGAACTTCAGCAAAGAAAACTAAAAAAAAGTATCATAATATTTTGACATTGTTCTGTTTTGCCTAGCGTACTTATTCGTTTAACTAAGTTCTCCGCCTTTATTTATCGCGATTTCCCACGTTTTACTCTGTATCATTCCAGTGAAATATGTTGTAGAAAAGCCATGAGGTACTTCCCTTATTTCCTGAGGTCCCCTCCCCCCAAAAAAGTGGTCATTAACAAGTTTATAACTTTAATGCAACCATGGATATGGTCTAAGTAAATATTTTTTCATTTATCGGAAACTGGCTTAACCTGTGTATGAAAATTATGGAAAAAGGACTCTTTCAGTACTAATATATCATACGTACACCCTGCCATGTTGTGATTTTCAAAAGCGCAAAGTCGAAATGTTTCACGCTACATTAATTTAATCCATATTAATCTCGAAAAGTCAGGTGGAAATTTATACATTTACGCCTGGGGACGATGTCTCTTGTGAGACCAATTATCGCAATATGTTCGTGGCAGTTGGATAGCTTACATGCATCTAGCCTACAGCTATTAAAATATTAATAATGGTTTCGATTCATGATAGGGGAATATAACACGTATATAGAAAAAGTAGTACAAATCAAATTATTTCTATCAGAGATACGTGAACAAAACGTTAATTATCCTCACCATTTTCAAAGAAAAGATCCTGCTCGTCTGGACGTGTGTGCATTCAGGTGTATGCATATATAATGTCGCGCAACTCCTACATGCTTGAAGATAACGACTTCAAACTTTAGGTTATAACTGGGGGTTGGAGTGATGTGTAGACGTTCACAACTTTTTTGGAATTTTGATTCATTCCCGAAAATTGGGTATGGTGGGTTAGAGTTGGGGGTATAATTCGAATGTAGGGCAAAACGAACAAATGAAAAAGCGTGGGAATACTTCCGCCGCTTATATTAAATTCTGACAAATAAGCAATAAACACAATGTTATGAATAGTAAGAAAGAAACACAAAGTTTTGAAATGTTTGTTGAGTGGAGTTATAGCTCGGCTCTACCTCTTAATCCAAACGGTGCTTCAACCTCCACACCCCCTCCCCCAAAAGATACAATTAATTAAAAGATGCACATTGCAGTGCTTTTGCAGTTCCACCCACGCATATTTGGCTTGATTCGCGCTTTATTCTTGCCTACTTTAGAGAGCGCCTCACTTACATTAGCAAGCCAGCCTTTCCGTGACGTTTTTGAGGGGGGGGGGGCGGGGGCTCTCAGGGCTTGTCGTGCTTTTTAAATACCCTGATTGAAAGTGAATGAGTGTCCCTTAAATTTTTAATGTTTTAAAAGAATAATTCAGAGCCGTCATGTTCGCTAGATAATCATTTTTGTTTTATTTAATTCCGGTCAATTCCGCTGGGTATTGACCCGTTGAAACAGGGGTCCACTAAAGGGACTGCTTAAAGTATATAAAAAGTCTCGATATGCCAGCAAAAAGAAGTAAATTCAGTATGGACAACTCTTTGTCATGATTTGAACACTGCATAAAAATCCACCAATCCTACAAAGTGACAAAACTGACAAAGAAATGAATGAACAAGCTGAATTGGGACAAGTACCAATCTGCAAGGATGGGAACAAGAAAGTGGGGCAAAATAATGTACACAAATAGTCCGACATACATGCGTGGGTCGCCAGTAATCGATAACATAATGCCAGGTTGTGTGAACAAAGAAACGACAGTGACTCACTCAAATATCAAGCGGACACCCCAGATGAAACATAGTGGGATTTGGACAAGTTTGTAGCCAACGATATTGGCATTGTTAAGACAAGTAATTAACCCTTTATTAGTCATATTTATCGACTTCGTCGGATATTTTCACCTCATGATAATTACTCAATTAAATAAGCACAAACTGAAATAGTTTTGGTGTTAGTGATATGATACACCATGACAAATACCCAAGAATTGGTGGGGTTAGTGATTCGATATACCATGAGGAGAGATTAGTGATTTGATACGCCGTAACAGATACCCAAGAAATATTTTCAAACAGCTGAACAACCGAAGTCTGCGAGTGGTAAGAATTAGCAACTGAGTTTGTATATGGACACCAAGTTAATCAAATACAATTGCGATTCATCACACATAGTTGTGTGGGCGACGTGGTAACCTACCGTTTGACTTGCTTATAAGTCGAGTAAAACTGCAAACAACAAAGATCCTGATCTGCCGTAGCATAATGTGCCTGCAGATCAGGGTATGTGCTGATCGTTCTGCTGTTTACTCATAATAAACTGTATAGACTCAAATCTGCCTGCGCTTTATGCGACGGCATATCTGGGTTTGTGCAGTGTTGCAGATGAATTCTCCTTATACGCGAATACATACGGTAATTGGAAGAACGTCGGACTCATAATACAAGGGTCGCGGGGACATTACCCCTCCTATCACCCCCACCCCCCCACCCCCGGCCACGCTAGTCCTGGTCGACTGCTACGGCGTGACCTTTCCAAGGCACTTAGCATTAGCAACGAGCGTTTTAAAGTGCCGTTACAACCAACGAACAAATAAAACATAAGTGATTAGAAACGTATGTGTGTAGGTCGGTCGGTAGACAGGTAGGTCGGTAGGTACGTACGTACGCATGTATGTATCCAAACACAAGCATAAAGAATTGCAAACAAAGGTGGAAATTCAACTCTATGCTTTAAACAAGGTACATGCAAAAATTAACAAGACACATCAAACCGAGTGAGTGGGGTTGGGCGTAAAGTGGATGCGCGTGTATGCAGGAAAGTGGCATGCTGCCTATCGACCCAAAGGTCTCAAAAGAGCATCCAATCATGTACCATAATAATCTTAGTCACATCTGTATACTCTTTCACAGGCCAGTTACCGCATGTACTTCATGCATGCTAACAACACTAAACGAAATTAGTTGACCGTATAAACATATCAATGTTAAGTATACTTGCTTGCAACTGAAATCGACATATATCGATAAATGTGAAAGATGGTTTATTGGGAAAGCTGTAAAATACTATCAATTAAAGATGTCTGTGGTTAAAAATGTAATCCTTCATTTCAAAATGAAGTATATATATATATATATATATATATATATATATATATATATATATATATATATACACACACACAGTGGTATGGTTCAATGTACGTAGCGGAAGAATAACAAATACGTTTGTTGTTAGGGTTGGGGTTGAACACCATTCTTCGGGCTATAAATTGCGGCAGTGCCGGATTGCCCATTTAGCACACTATGCACTTGCTTAGAGTGCCAGTCCAACAAGGGCACCAGAAAAATTCAAATTAATATTGAATGAATTATATATGACCATTTCGATCTGCATGAACAAGTATTTCGATTTGGAATGATGGCAACACTAGTATTTTCCCACCTTTTATTTATTTATTTATTTTTTTTTGGTTTCACATTTTGTAGGAAGGGGGAGGGGGACCATACTATTTTCAGTGCATAGGGCTCTATAAGGCCTTAATCCGGCACTGCATGGCGGCCAGTGTGACTGGTGGAGGAAGAACCCGGGAAAACCGCGGTAAGAACCATCGACCCACGGAAAGAAACTAATAAGCTTTCTCACATACCCATGAGATGGCAGTGATCGGTAAAAGAAAGCGCTTTAAACTACGCGGCCATGCGAGGCCCCATCAAATAAGTGTATATTTAAGTTCATTTATTAATTTTTTTTAAAATGTTCACATATAAGGATTAAGGCCATTCAGAGATTTTAGTCATCATTTTCAAAATGGAGCCCGCGAAAAAAAAAGTTAAACGGAGAAATTTTTGAAATTTTTAACATACTTTAAAATCACACAAACTAACAACCTTAAAATAATTAAAAAGCTCAGTAAGTTTTGGCCCAAGATACTTTATACGTATCTTGTTCCATTCAGTATAGTAATGTATGTTCGTAAATCGAAAAAGTCAGCTACAGGAAGTTCTGACGGGAATTATTAGCACGTCAAATGGGGTAAATTTAACTTTTTGGGGCATTGGGAATGGGGCCAAATTTTCGACCTCAATAAAGGCCCTAAAAATTCCTGGGCTATGTTCAGATTATTGGATTATTCAACGATAGCATGAGAAATTGACTGAACAAGTGGCAAAGCCGACACTTAACTGACAAGATAAATACATGTATTTCGTTGAATAATGTCTTTAATCTAACCGAGATAACTGAACACCCCTGATACAGTAGCAAATTACAAGAACAGCGCCGACTACATTTGGCATCCAGTGAGTTACATTGAAGATCAGATCGAGGACAGACGGTACCCATTATAAAATAACGTGAAAAGCCATATTAATCAAAGTAGAGCAGCAAATAACCAATCAGCGATTAGGTCAAGTATTCTAAGATTATCCTCTTCCGGTTGACAACAATCATACGCAATCCTAACCGATATTCCCTCCTCCAGTCCAAGAACTTCAAAGTATTCGTGGAGATATGGACAAAATATGCAAACAATTGCCAAAAAGCACGTGTGCGTGGATATTGTTTACGTCTGTATGTCTGAACGAGCAACAGCGTGTATATATATATATATATATATATATATATATATATATATATATATATATATTACAAAGGGAATTATCTTTCCAACGCTTACGCCCAGAACAACATATTTGGGGTAAATATACATGGTGGTAAGATGTTTATTATCGATCGAATTTATGGAGCAGTGGTCTCCTCACGACAGGGAATTAACTGAGGTAACTAATATTTATTATTTCATCACCAAAATACACAGTTCATAGTGTCTGTCATTACACACTTATAACAATAACTGGACAAAACGTATCAGATAAATTAGAGAAGCGGGGTCAATCGACACATCCTTTTACCAGTTAGAAGAGTGTAATTTTCAGCAGAAAAAAAGGAGCAAAAAAAAAAAAAGGTAATTTAACCCAAGAAAGAAAATTCCATACTCATTATTTAGTCCCTGTTTAAAAATATAATAAAATCATGGATCCGTACATCAAACTGTGTGTGTGTGTGTATGTGGGCGTGCGTGTGTGTATTACAACCGTTGTACTTAGAAGATCTGTGAAGAAATCGTAGATGAAACTTCACGTCAGGTACATGAGTCAGCTGTCTGGAAATATATGATCTCGTTGACTTATTGATCCGGATCACTGACTGTTTTTCCTGTGTACTTTGTGCACTGATAAAAACCCGGCCTGCTTTAGAACTAGTGACGGCGTCTATTCTGTAACAAGGGGTGGATTGAATCAGTGCTTTAACAAGGGGTGGAAATGAACCAATTCGTTAACAACGGGTGGAAAGGAATCAATACTTCAACATGGGGTGGAAATGAATCAATGCTTTAACAACGGGTGGAAATGAACCAATACTTTAACAAGGGATGGAAATGAACCAATGCTTTAACAACGGGTAGAAATGAATCAATACTTTAACGTGGGGTGGAAATGAATCAATGCTTTAACAAGGGGTGGAAATGATCCAATACTTTAACAAGGGTTGGAAATGAACTCAACTGATGCTACACAGTTTCCCTAACACAACTACATATAGATTGGGAAGTAAATAAAAATGGAGCAAGTTTTACGTCCCTTATCGCAACAAGATAACTGAGCTATTTATAAAAACAAAAGTCATGATTGAACACAAGGCTTGTATACATTTATCGCTGGGGGAGGGGGAAGGGTGGGAGAGAGGGGTCTGAACAATTTGAATCAAGTAAACGGAATCACCAATTAAGGTCTCCTGCACACCGAAATGTTCACCCGTGTAGGCAAGGAACATAAAAAGTGTTGTATTACGATTTAAACGTAAAATAGAAAAGAAATTATGATTGTGACCTTTGTAGCCCTTTCCTACAGGAAAATAATAACAAGAGATAACTAAATGTTCTAATTAAGTTTAAATGACATTGGAATGTAACATTTACTGCACATGTAGTGAGAGTATAATCTATAACATGATGAATAAAATGTTTTCAATTGTTCTGTGGCAAAATCTGCACGTCTTTATCTTGGATATTATCGATGTATACTTTGACACTATGCAATTTCTTATATTAGACTAAATACAGCATATCATACTTAAGCGCACGCATGTGATTGAACAAACATTCTCGTTTATTTCATAGATAACACATTAACGTGTTACATAATTACTTCGTAACATACGGCATATATACACGAAAGCACGTTATGCATGTTCAAGTACGTGTGCATGCCTCTATACATGTCTTTAGATGCATATGTATGCGTATATGTGTATTACGTACGTTTACTCGTGTATACACATATGTGTACGTGTATATATGCATGACCGAGTGTTCGTGAGAATATATGCATGTTTACGTAAGTAGTTGTTGTTTTTAACGTCATTTCTTAGCAAACGATGATGTATGTGGCTGCCAGTATAACTGGTGGAGGAAGAACCTGGGAAAAACCCCGGTAAGAACCACTGACCCACGGGAAGCTATTGATAGATTTTTCTAGGCTCGAACCCAAGCGGACAGAGATAAGAGCAGTGCTCGGTAAAAGGAGCGATTTAGACAACTAGACCGCACGGGGCCCCTGTATATGTAAGTATATATTGTTAGTATGTATTGAATGTTTGTACATGTATCATAGTTTGTGATGGCCAATCGACAAACTGCAAATAATGTTCATATAATAAAGTTCCCTATCTTCCACAACTATAGTAATTAAGGTTGGCCTTTGACCGCTGACACGTGCCTAATCATGGGCGCCCGCTCCCGATTCACACCTAAACATGTTTTGGACTGCATCCATAAAACTTATTAGCTGGCCACTGTATGTTTGCCCCCCCCCCCTTCCGAAAAATAATTCTAAGGGCACCCCTGTGCCTAGAAGCCTAATACAAGAACCGGTGACCAAGAAATTTTGGACAGCATGATGCTGATTTTTCCAATGTTGTTGTGTATATTATAACAATTGTTTCAAGGTTTATCCAATTTTTTTAAAAAATATTTGACGATACATCAGCATCAGTTGTCATAAAATACAAGGACTATGTCAGGATGCCTTCTGTCAAACTGGTCTTACTTATCACGGGATCGCGGCCTCTCGCTCTACCGAGATACTACAAACGAACGAGCTCTTCCCGCGACGTCACACAGACACATCTCAAGGGTGATAATGATTGGGATTAAATGTTTTAATACGATTTTACATATCCGAGACTTTTGTTTCCATATTTGTGTTTACCCATTTGTGTACACAATATTTATTAAGATTTATGTTACATAAAACAAGCATGCATGCATAATTATTTAATGTTTTTATTATCGGCAACTACTAATAAAATATAAAAATACATATATCAAATCATACCAGTGTCGTGTCTTTAATTTGTTTTATTGGTTAACATGCAGAAATACATCTCAAACTCGATCATCAATTTGATCAAGGATAGAAGGCGTTATTTTAAATGTTTAACTTGTCTCTTTATACATCCTTCAAAACAAGTGACTTTCTTTGTTTTATAATCATTAACTTTATGAAATATAAGAATTTTGTAAAAAAGGTTTCTCTTCATCTACTTCATGTAAGTTATGTTATTAAATCAAGTATCCTATAATTTGCAACTGCCTTAGTGCTACGTGAGCTCACAGTTGTCTACAATTATTTCAGAACCAAGACATGAAACCGTTGCCCAAAATATTCGAGCCGTCCGATTATTTATTTTTAAATGTCGTACCCTGACTCTATGTCCGAAATAGCGTACTTCGCTCTCAGTAGCCACTGTATGTGGTTCAAGATGACTGGGCGTCCGCATGGTCGTGGATGTGGGGTGGCAAAGCCAAAATAAGAAGTGTAATATATACAATGCCCCAGCGGACGCCCATCTGATTCAATGATGATGGAGTGCACATTTCCCATGCAAACCACGCCGATACCTTGAAACCGCACATTACACTTGGCAAACTTGACTGCACATCCTGATAGCAACAACTCTCGAAATATTTCCTGATACGTTCTGTACATATTGTCCAAAACAAAACAAGAGGACAATAAAAGAAAAGGGAAGAAAAAAAATCCCCCCTCCCCAGTCACCAGATCTCCGCTGATTCAAGACCCACTGGCGTCAAAATCCAAGTGAAATTTTTATATGTACTACAGAATCGTTCTAAGAGATACCTAGCAAAGCTACATTTTGACTGGTTTTCTTTCGTTTCATTTTTTTTATATGACGAATGGTTATATTAACTTTATTTCATTTTGTTCAGTTTCATTGTTGGAATAAAGTTCTTGTTGGCATAAGGTTCCTGTAGATTATTTAACTCACACGTAGCTGGATAATTCAATTTAAAAAAAAAAAACAAAACACAAAAACAACACATTTCTAACAATTAAGATGGTTCTTTTAACTAGAGAAAACATTTCTGATTCCTTTTTTTTTCATGGATATTTTCAATTTTCAATTTAAGTTTGTGGAATACGAAGAACATCTTCAAAAGGCCGCATTTGGACTAATCGTGACGTTCAGATGAACAGGATGTTCACAACCGTAAGTATAGTGCAGTGCACGGTAGGATGTTACACCGATCCGGTGGCCAAGTGGTTAGAGCGTCTGCCTCGGATGCGGGTAGGTCATGTGTTCGATCCCCGGCCGAGTCATACCAAAGACTTACAAAAATGGTATTACAGCTGCCTCGCTTGGCGCTCAGCATTAAGAGGTTAGTGTTAGGACTGGTCGGCCTGATGTCAGGATAATGTGACTGGGTGGGACATGATGATACATGTCTGCGGCATGATGCCCCAGTGCTAGACACCACTATAAACTGCCACACTGCAGACATCGTAGCGATATGACTGAAAAATTGTTAAAACTACGTTAAAAATCCAGCTAACCACACACACACACACACACACACAAACACACACACACGGTAGGATATTTATTGTTGTACCAAATCGCTGAACAACCTCTGATAATACATGTGTAATTTAATAAGCAAGTATAATGTATTTGCGGCTCCGAATCATGCAGCTGCTGTAAATTGATCTGCATCGGTCTGGAGCAAGAATACCCTTATTCAATCAACTTATTATATACCAAAACATTAATGTGAACAAAGAACACAACAAGAAACAAAACAAACAACAAATTACGGCTAGCAAGTATACAACTGATATGTGCAGTGGTTCTCAGTCCCTCTGATACCTCTCACGTTCAAATCTCGTTACAAGATCTCGAGACACGTTACAAAACCGAGAAAGAGCCTACTACAGCAAGATGGGGGTCAAATTATGATATCAATTCCTACTTATCAAAGAAGCGCAATTATGTTCAAAAATATGTTTTGGTAACGCTCTTTCGTTGTCGATGCCTTACCATCTGCAACAACCAACACAAGTTTGCTAGCTTATTCTATTTGTTTTTAACAAAGAACATGTCTCTAATTTTGATTGATTCATTGGCTGATTGGTTGATTGATTGATACGAATGGATTTAACAAATTAATACGGACGTATTTTCTCCTCGTAATATTATTTCCACTGACAAGACATACATACATACATACATACATACATACATACATACATACATACACACATACATGAAGCTAACTTTGCTCCGATTTCCTCTTTCGCTACAATTACCCTGAATAATTGCATCAATTACAAATGCACATGGTCTACGCGCTAAAATCGTCACAGATCCGTTTTTTTTTTCTTGTATAAAAAATATAGCTTTAAGAAAGAACTGTACATGAAGAATTCATATCAGTTTTCATGACTAACAGACGATCTTTAACTCTTTTAGGACCGCCCTGGTGGCCCAAGTGGTTAAAGCGTCTGCTTCAGATGCGGAAGGTCGCGGTTTCGAACCCTCGCCAGTCATACAAAAGACTTGTTAAAAAGAGGTACTAACAGCTGCCTCGCTTGGCGCTCAGCATTAAGAGGTTAGTGTTACGACTGGTCGGCCTGGTGTCAGGTTAATGTGGCTGGGTGGGGACATGATGCTATATCTGCGGCATGATGCCCTAGTGTTAGATATCAATATAAACTGCCGCACTGCAGCCATCGTAGCAATATGACTAAAAATGTAAAAAATCGAAATCACACACACTCAAGTCTCTTCGTGAATACAGTACAGTGTATATCTATACTGCTCACTTGATCCGCCGTGTCAAGACAGCCAGAGGGGGAAACTATAGTCATACATTATATACAGGTATATGTCGCCTGCATGGATAGACCTGTCATTTATAGGTCATAAAACAAACTTACATGGAAGAGTGAATGTAAAAAAATGTATTTTTTTTTTAAAGAATGGTGAGCTACGTACCGTTGCAAAAACTGGCAACGTCAGCAGATTTGTGTGGCTATAGTAACTCCTGAGTACCAAAAATGGGCATTATTTGTTTTACGGAACGCAATGACAAATGCGTGAATATATCTGAACAGTCACTTTCCTAACATACTTCCTACCTATACTTACATACCATATTCCAATCACAAGAATATTAATTACAACCAGAAAGCGAAACGTGACAAAGAAACTTGCCCCAATTTTCTCCATGATTATTTCTAGACAGAATTTTTTAAAATAACGAAAAGCAAAAGAAAATTTATGTACGTACATATGCGACCTACCTTCATATGCAGGTTAATGACACATCCACACAACCATAGCTATTATGAGCCGAGAAAATTGTAAAACAAAACACACAAAAAACACATACAAACCAAGGATAAAGGTAAAATCCTTCAACTACAAAGTCAAGTTCTTTGTATAAACAACACTGTCTTTAAAAAAAGGCCTTGCACTGTGGCGCAGCTATCGCCCAACAATAGGGGGCTTTACCAGCTGGGAGGAAGGGAATTCCCAATCATGTTTTATTTGGAGGGATCTCCATAATCAAGTTTTGCGGGGGTAGGAGCAGAATTTATTGCTACGCTACTTAAGTAGTCCGAGTTCCCTCTGACCCTTGCCACCCCATTTTTGATATTTGTACAACCCAACGTAAATGTCCAAATATCAAAAATGGAGTGGCAAGGGTCAGAGGAAACTTGGACTACCATATCAGCTGGATCATCATCATTGGATGCATCCCAGGACAAAGTCTGCATTTACTGACGCTGCCTTACGTCATGTAGGATGGCACAGCAGGCCTATCAGGAAGTAAAATGTTTAAAAAAAAACAAACCATAATGAAACATTTACCTTTCCAAGGAGTCTTCCCCGTAGATATGTTGTATCCGTGGAAGAGTCGTAGATTATGTAGTTAGGATCAAAATTGCTTATATTTACGTTTACGCCATCCTTATTAATCTCTCGGGGACGTCTTGTAATGATCCCGGGTCGAGCTGTCCTGGTTTCCTTCATTGGGGCGATTATGTTGGGGTAAGTGAACGTAGGTCCAGGGGGAAGTTTGGTTGACAAAATGTCCACTGACATGAATCCTCAAGTTGTGTCTCGTCTTTGTGAAGTTGTCTTGGTTTTTTACCACTAGTGAACTCATGTATTTTACCACAATAAAAGCTCCTGCTTTTTCCACCGAGCTTGTGTATTAAACCGGACGAATTCTTGACATGGACTTCTACAGAGTGTATGAAGTGGGTTTAGTTTCAGGCATTCACCCCTTTATCTGTGAGAAACAGCTAACTTGTCTATCTACTTCATGAAAGGGGATAGTTATCTATCTCCCACGTGATTTTCCTTGCTCGTCTCGATGATTGTATCAACAAAAGCTCTGTGGTGGTAGGCTACTATAAATCGAAGTAGAAAACTACACAAACATTGCAGTTTATA
The DNA here is from genome assembly GCA_016617855.1 of Megalonaias nervosa. NCBI lineage: Eukaryota > Metazoa > Mollusca > Bivalvia > Unionida > Unionidae > Megalonaias > Megalonaias nervosa. Next base: position 54,336 of record JAECUM010019956.1, read on the forward strand.
CTATAGAAGCCTCTCGTCTGGATATGTTTTGTCTGAGTCGTCTTTTGTTGTCAACTTTGCTGTAATGCTAATCGCATGTCCTCAGCTGTTGCACGTTTTATACAAAATTTCCTGTAAAATACGAGACACATGTGGCAATGTAAGTACTCGTGCTAAGCTAGTCTTCGACTAACAATAATTAATAACGAACCAAGGAGTGTTAATTCAATCATCCGGTATGCATTGAAATATGTCACCGCCAGCGGGTTTTATACTTCACGCATCAGCTGCGTCTACTACCATGAATGAACTTTCCCACAGTCAAATACAAACTTAATTGACCCGTACTTGAAATACCAGATGTACACAGAATGGAGAAATTTGGAGCAGGATTTTGGATTGAAAAAGGTTTAAGTGGGGTCAAGGTTTCAGAAAATGTATCCGTCCTTGCAAATTTACTGCAATTCTACCACTTTGATCAAAATGGGAAGATGTAGAATTTGCCAAATTCTTGTTGACCTAATGATATCGGATATATACATATATTAGCCCTTGGGGGTGGGGGCAACTTTCAAAATTTGATTGCCAGTTGCGTTCTGTTCTTGGAATACCCGCCCCGTTCCAAAGAAGTGGACACTAACACACTTTCTAATTATATGTCAAGTAAGACAAGAGAAATAAAACTCAAAGGCCAATGCAACCCACTGCCCTATCAAAATTTCGTTGCCCGTTTGTTTGGGGGGGGGGGCTACACAGCAACACAAGCAGGTTCTGTCTGTCTGTCTGTCTCTCTCTCTCTCTCTCTACCACTACTCTCTCTCTCTCTATATATATATATATATATATATATATATATATATATATATATATATATATATATAGTCAGCAAGGGATTTTCAACTTCCACACATATTATAAACATGATTGTGTATCTGTATGGGGATTTAACTCTAGTGCAATAGCAAGGAGAACTCTACAAGTATAAATCCCTAATGTATGTTTATTTGCTTTAATCGATATCCACCCCAACCTTAAAGAGATTTTTTTATAGCTGAATTTCAGCCTGATGTCTGTGGTTTGATGAGAGAGAGAGAGAGAGAGAGAGAGAGAGAGAGAGAGAGAGAGAGAGAGAGAGGAGAACACTGACAAGAACAAAATGTAAAGCTCCTGGCTTAAGCTTTGGTATAGTCACAGGCCTTTGAATTCTATTACTGTAGTATGATATGTATGAGCAATGGATATATGTGTGTGTGGTTTGGTCTGGTGTTTCATGACACGTCAACACAAATAAGTAATTTAGCACCGAGGCAATTGGAATGAAGTGTCTTGCTCAATGACACACCACATTAGATGACCCAAGCTGGTCTTATGGTAGGAATTGAACCCGCGCCCTTTTGGTTATTAATCCTTTATTCTAACCATTGTGCCAACGCGGCTCCCTGCATAAAAGGTTAGCGCTATGACACCATTTCCAAAGTCAAGAGCACGTGTCATGCACTGCGCTGCATATCGCAAGTTAGTATTAAAATTCTACATGTTTAATAAAAATATTTACAAATCTATACGTTTAATACTCAAAACAAAATTAAAACTTTCATTTATTTTGACGTTTTCTTGTGAATTTGGTCATGATTAAATAGAAAAGGGAGATTATTCCGCTGCATCGGACACGCGACCTTAAATATATAAATGGTGTCATACTGAATATTCTGATATTCTATTCACAATGATTTTGTTCAGGATTACTTCGGAACTACCGTCCTTACAGTCATGCTACCATGGCGGACAAATGACTAGCCAAGGTAACATTTGTAAAAACATTTTGAATGACTTCGAAATATTGACGACTGTTTATACTGCACCACACCCACCCAGAAATACGTTGCCAACCTTGACTATAATAAGTCTTAATAGGAATTTTTTTTTTTTTTTTTTCATTTTTACTCCAATATTCTGGCATTTCTTACTACAGTGATAGAAGGGCTTGTGGTAGAGTACTCGCTTTTTACAGACCTAATTTTGACTAAGTATTCCTTAGGTGATGAAATGCAACACCAGATAAAGCGTTATATACATGCTGCATATTAAATGTGTTATACACACGTTTTTTGTTTACACTGTACCAACACGAATAAATCTCAACTGGCAACTCTCCCCTGTTTCTACATGAAAACGTCAACCGTAGTAACAATGACCGCCTTTCATTAACAGACAGCTCACTTTTCGCATCTTTTCATGCTAGACCTGGATAAATATTACATTTTATTCACAGGTTACTGGACCAAAAAAAACTTACCTTATTAAGTGCAGCTCTGTAGTTTAAGTTGGCTTTGCTTGTAACTAGACAAAAGCTTACGACATGAACACAGTGTAGTGACTGGATACACCCTTCCTATCCACAGTCCCTGGCAAGTTGAAGTATAATGTATATAACCTAGCTGACATACTCACAACAAGAGAAACACGCCGAGAAGTTCCGACTGCGCCAGACGATACGGGTCAACAATCCTGGGATATGTGACAATCTAAAATTAGATTACCTGACTGATGTCACCGCATCAGATAAGCAAAGCTAAAAATAGTATTTTATAAATAATCTAGTTGCAATCACTTTTCACCGTGTGTTGTCTAATTGTTATTTACTAAAAAATAAAACCAATTATCGATTCTAGTCACGGATATGTACTTTTATCGTCCAAAAATACTAATGAGTTTGCAAGTTTGATACTGTATGGAAGAACTTGGGCCGGAAATTTAATCCAGTGCAAGATTTATAGCTAGATAAGGAAAATATCCCCTTCTTATATCCGACTATTATTTCAGGCTGAAATTTGAACATCCTTTTATATTTCTGTCGTGGAAGTCCTCTTTGTTGTTTTGCTTCCTTCTTTTTTAAGTTTTATTTATCGTACTAAGATAAAATACTATTGGAGGTAATTGCTTTTTTTTAAAATTATAAATGCCTCTGTTATCATTTAGAAACTGATGGATTGTCATGTGTAAATTTTGAAAAACTGCGCTTGGCTGGCTTAATACAGTGATCACACACACACACACACACACACACACACACACACACACACGTATATATATATATATATATATATATATATATATATATATATATAGAGAGAGAGAGAGAGAGAGAGAGAGAGAGAGAGAGAGAGAGAGAGAGGACGAGCAAATATTTGATTGGACCATGAAAATTACCAAGATAACAAGCAGATAAGAGCCAGATTTGTCCTTAGTATTATCCAACTCCATATCACACAAGGGTTGTCTCCCGTCAAACGACTGATGATCACTGACGAATTTTCCTATAACCCTTTCTTTCACAAGTTTCATTTTTTGTTCGCAAGCTTGTAGCTACATTAGTATGTTTCTTTTTAATATTTACAATCTTTGCAATATTCAATCAGACGCTAACAGTAATCATATATACTGGTCTCTGCTGGTCTTTATTTTAGATTACCTTTTCCAATAATATCTTGCATGTACTTTATATACTGTTACTGGTGTAAATGCCAATAAATGGATAGATATGAATTGAATATATAGTGTCTGCTCTTAGTACAGTAATTTCTAATAATATTTTTTTTAAATGATCATATCGAGTTATTCAAAATCTATACATACGATTATCAGTAGCCATGCTTAAGTAACGCTTTTCTTTTGAAAGGTAATGAGTTATAAATGATTTTTATACCTTTGCTGTTTGTTTGATACACAAGTAACAAATTACTTTAAGAAAGTGTCGCGTTAACATTTTTTAATAGCTTTTAGGTCATAAATAACCTGTCATATTAATGCCTCAAAAGAACATTTATTAATAGTAACGAATAAATTTTTGGTATAACTAACTCGTTACTTTTTATTGTAATATTTTTTTTCTTTGGAAGAATGACAATCCAGATCATTTCAGTAGCACACTCCGGCACCTTAAAAACATAGACTTCATTCAGAATAGATTTATATCCATTAAACCGAGAACTGTCAGCATTTCTGAAATGATCTGAACATTTTAAAAATTGAATAGTTACCTCCACTATTAAAAATCTAAATCGCTCAAAATCAACGTTTAGTACAAGAATATCTCAAAATAAAGGAAAACAGCATATAGTAAAGTCTCATTTAAGTGTGTGTGTGTGTGTGTGTGTGTGTGTGTTTGTGGGGGGGGGATTTAAAAAGATTCAAAGTGATCAATAAATTAGTCTAAATTGTATGGATGATTAATTTTTATCGATCTAGTTACCAGGAAGTCGAACAAATGGTACTAATTAGTGTTTGTAAATTCTATTCAGTGCTAAACACAATTCCATTTCATTATGGAACAATTTAAACCTAACTTTGGGGGCAACTTTAAAAACAATTTCCTGTCTAAACATGCCTTAGGGTCCACAATTAATTCAATAAGCTCTTCGTTGTTGTAACTTCCTGCCTCAGCTATACGGTGTCAGCTAATTAGCGTGCACATAAAGCGTAAACAGTTCCTTAATTTCAGAGAAAGGGCGTCGGCTTTATTCCTCAAACGACACTGCTTTTCATTTGGTCATAAAAAAGTAAATTAATGAAAATTCCTTTGGGAGAAAATTCTTCCGGTAAATCGGGATATGTATTTATTGACACATCTAACAGCGAATATTTTTTTTCTTCTATTGCTTAAACTGTCAACGAATTAAGCACTTCTAGGATTAAAAGGCAAGACACTCGTTGGTAATTTCTCTAGCCACTGATTAATAGTATTTTTTGACATTTGTTGTCAGTTTCCAGTTGAGACAGACATGTGAGATAACTAATGATTTAGATGCAGATGGTATATGGAGATACCCAGCAAAGAAGATTGTGCTAAGCAGAAAGGCAGCTTAGATGAGGAGTAAATGGCTGGCAAACTAAATGTGGAGACATTTCAATATCTATTAAGTATGGTAGGGCTGCATATCGACCCTGCCTAACACATATATTCGATGTAATATTTAGACTTGTGCCTTGACGCAATTCTACAATCAGTGAAATGTTGTTGAACCCAATCACATGTTCAATAACGTTAAAAGACGTCTACAACGTTATTACAGGTTTAAATCAATCCAAGGCTCATGGATCTGATATACTGCATTCGAGGCTGCTTAAAAGAATTGCAAGTTCAGTTAAGTATCCGCTGTGTCTCATTTTTTTAAACACTTGACTTTATATTTCAAGATTCAATATTCTTTTAAATTAGCAAATGTGGCCCCACTATATAAAAAGGAAGTGGAACAAATGTTTCAAACTATTGCCCTATATCACTGGTTTTTATTTTGTCCAAGCTACTTATAAAGCGTGGCTATAAATATTTGCATACTTATATTGTTCAGCAAAATTTGATTGCTCATAATTAATCAGGCTTTACGCCTGGAGACTCCACGATAAGTCAGACCCTATATATTTCTAAAATGATTTGTTTAGCTCAAGACAAGGGAAAGAAAGTTAGAACGGTTTTCGTTGATACGAATAAAGCGTTTGATCGTTTTGGGATTTCGGATTACATATCAAAGTTAGATTGATTGTCATGATTGTGGTTAGAAGGACATTATTTATCATTATTATAACCATGTGCTGTTCCGAATTTCTTATTCTCGAATTTCAAACTAATAACGCAGGAGTCCCTCAAGGATGGCTCCTTGGACCATTGCTATCTACTGTACATATCAATGATATTGCAAATGATATATAGTCATCAGTCAAAATATTCATTGATGATACTACACTACATATAATCGTTGAAAATCCAAATGAGGCTGATCGAATTCTTAATTCCGACAATAAAATGTTACACAACTATTCCCGTCATTGGCTAGTGACCTTTAACCCAGACAAAACTGAGTCAATGCTCATAATACAAAACATAATTCAAATAACCACCCCGTACTACAGCTGTCTAGCAAAGATATTCGGAAAGTATTCCAACATTAGCATTTTGGTGTTCCACTGTCTTTTAATGCCGCTTGGCATCCACTTGTCTGAAAAGACTAGGGAGAAAGTTAATATATTGAACATTCTGAAATAGAAGATTAAACTGCTGTCCTTGGAAAAGAATGAATAGATCTCATATAGTTTCCTTGCTTGACTATGTTGATTTTATCTGCTTGACTATGTTGATTTTATCTGGGATATTGTACTGTGCAGGAAAAGAATAATAGGTAAACGCGATGAGAGTGCGGCTCGGACACTATTATATTGGAAAACCGGGTGGGATAGCCGGATTTTTTTGACGTTATAAAAATTCCTTTCGCAACTGGTAATGCATACCTTTGCAAAAACGTCAATTTTAACATTTGCAATTGATCAAATACTTTTGGCCAGAAACAACAATTTCTGATACGTTGCTTTCTGCAAGTAACGCGTTACTTTTGTATTGAATATTAGTGGAAGTTAATTTTGTCACTTATAACACGAGCAGTTACTGATAGATGAACATCGGGAACAACTTTCTTTAATGCGCACGCCACAAGACGAAGAATCTTATGTCTTGATATCCGTTCGTCAGCATGTTACCGGTATCGTTTTCGTACAGTAATCAGATTTGTTCACCATCTACAATTACCAAAGCTGATAGCTTGCATGTACTTCTAGTGAAGAAGCCTATCGATTTTAGGGTCAAAAGCTAAACAGATTAAGGTTACGGAAACCGAAGGAAGAATATTTTTTTCCGCATAATAACATTAGTACAACATCACAGACCTGGACCATTCTTTCTGGGTGACCTGCAATTGGGGTAAGAAAAAGGCCTATTCATGTTTTGGTCAAACAGTAAAAGGTATTTATATGTGGGCCCCTCGCAAGCTCCCAGTTATGTTATCTGATTACCTTTGAGGTGTCCCCCCAGGTGTCCGCAAATTTATAATGGATTTTATATGTTGGTTTGTTCCCCCCCCCCC
>JAECUM010019961.1:0-28433 GCA_016617855.1 Megalonaias nervosa
TATATATATATATATATATATATGCAGTATGATTTCGGGGGGGGGTCACATGACCCCCTTTGAACCATGCTACGGGCGCCCATGGCCTCAAGAACAGTCAGGTTATATTTCCTAGTGACGGTTTCAAGAATTAATTAAAAAAACCCATTCCATTACTGGATCCGTATTCAATAGATGCACTGTGCAAAAATGCTCTCTTTTGGGAAAATTTATTTGCGGGATATAAAATAAGTTGTTTGCACTTGCTATTAGCAATTTAAAAAAACGTGAAAAAGATTATATTTTATATGCTATTTTGTTATTTCTGATGCTTTGTCCTTCACAAATCTATTATATTTATGAACCTGAGATGAAATTTTAAATTTGGCATATTATCCCTAATATATGTACCTTGGAACAATGGATAAGATACATTCCATAATTTAAATGACTTAATCACTGAGCAGAGAGAGAGAGAGAGAGAGAGAGAGAGAGAGAGAGAGAGAGAGAGAGAGAGAGAGATTAATAAGTAAGTTAGTTTCTTCACAGAATAATAGAAACCACTAGCCTATTTCTGCCTGCAGTTGTAAGATATCTGAACAGAAAGTAACAGTTACTTTATAAGCATGCAAGACATTTTAATGTGAGTTATAGGCCCCCAAGTACTATTCCTCAGAGAAGATACAAGACTGGGTTTCAGAGACTGAAGCCACTCAAGTACCAGTTTGTTACTTTGTGAAAAATGGGGTCATTGTGAGAAAATGAAGACCACCTGATGTTACCTGATGGTGATGAGTGATCAGTGAGCAATCATACTGTTGTTCCTAAGTAGTATAGACAGGAAAGTTATAGTCTAGCGTATAAAACTCCTTAAGCTGGTCATTTTGGTGTCAGTAAGACTTATCACAAGATTCTGAATCATTTTTATTGGCCGAAAATTAAAAGTGTTGTTTATAAGTACCATAGATCTTGTCACACTTGTCAAATGGTAGAAAATCCCAATCAGAAGATATATAAGGCACATCTGCAACCTATTCCTGCATTTGACCATTTCACAAGCCGTTTAGCAGAAAAATGGCAGACTGTCAGCTCCTTACCTAATACCAAGTCACTCAAACCAATACTTGTTGACTATAATGTGTGCGTCCTCAAAATTTCCATAGGCTATTCCTTTTAAGAATATTAAAGCAAAAACTGTTCTAAATGTTTAAACAATGTTTTTTCTAACACTTGTTTGCCTCCCCAAATCTCGTCCAGCAATTTTATGTTTGATTATTTCCAACAACTTATGCATGAATTAGACATCCAACACTTGAATTTTCTGCCTATGACCCTGAAATTAATGGGGCTAGCAAAAGACTGTCTGAAAACATTCTCACCTACCCAGGAAACATATATACAATTGTATCAGATCAAACCTTAAAACAGACAGTGATCAGTAAAATCCTGCACTGTATAATTATCGAGTAAGATTAGGAGAGTTTTTTCCCCATGTTGGTAATTATCACCAAATGAAAGACCCCATGACTACCCTAAAACAGCAAAAGACTGTCCCAAAACATCCTCAACTACCCCGGATAAGTGTAGGCAATTAAATACAATCAAACCAAATAAAAAGACAGTGATCAGTACAATTCTACACTGTATAATTATTGAGTAAGATCAGTAGAGCTTTTTCTCTTGTTGATACTTGCTGAAGGAAAGACCCTAAGACTGCCCCAAAACATGCTCATCGACCCAGGATAGATGTATACAATTACAATAACTTAATGAAATATGCAGTTTTGATGCATTCTCTCTCTCTCTCTCTCTCTCTCTCTCTCTCTCTCTCTCTGTGATAATAGATAATTCACTAAACTACTTTTATATTGCAAAGAGCAGCACACTTAATAAGTCGAAATCATGCGTCACTACATTCATACATATTGCAAAAATTCTTTTAAAGTTTTTTTTTTGGAATCTTTAATGTGACAAAGATCAACTAAACAATTATAACCTAAGGGTGCTATATTTATATTTTTAAAATTCTTAACTAATTTATTATTGGTTTGATAATGGTAAGAATTACAATAAATAAAAGTAAAATCTCCTGTAACATTATGTCTTTTGTCTCTGATTATTTCCACTTTTAGAGACAAAAGTTTTAAAGGATGCAGACCAGTTTTTAATTTTTTTAAAAATTTTTTTTATATAGAAAAAATACATTATTCAAAGGATGAGGTTCTGTACATTAACAATGCAAATTAAATATTGGAAAACAATCGCACACTAAATTTAATACTTCTAATCGCAAGTGAACATTTTATCATTTTCCACAATTTGATTATTTCGGCTTTTGCGACAAAATATGTTCCAAAATGAAGATTGTGATAAGAAGAAGAAAACCTTTAGGAATGCTTAATTTTTTAAAATGTCATTTTACCTATAAACTTTTTTATGTGCTATTGATGTTGCTCTGAAATATATTATTTTCGCCGGAGCTTATGTACAATAGTATCACAGGAAAAGATATATGTCTGTGACGTGCGTCAAAATGGGTGACGTACAATACGATCCTTACAACCAGGGGTCGTCTAATGAACAGGGCCGCATTATCCATAGGGTAAAGTGGGCAACGTGCCCAGGACCCCCGAGGCTCAAGGGGCCCCGTATATTATCGTCTGATTTCACAGGCAGTGTTGTTAATAGTACTGTAACCATATCTATGGACAAGGCAGGATAGCTATGGGCCCCTTAGTCCGAGTTTCCTCTGACCCTTGCCCACCCCATTTTTGATATTTGGACATTTATGTTGGGGTGTAGGGTCAGAGTCCATTCCCTATCGAAAAGTTGCAATTGGCCGACACCATTTGGTGTCGGCATAGGGTAGCCGCTTACTAACCGGCCTAGCAAACCTTAACGACCTTTCATCGAGATATACCTGCATGAAATCGATAGGAATATGAGTTATTTTCTCAGAAATAGCGAGTGTAGCATTCGTTATATCTTTAATCCGCTGAGAGACGAGATGCAACTATAGCGTTGATGATGTTTGACCTGGAACTCGCCAGTTGCATTCAGAGTCACATGACTACACAAATCTCGCAACCTACATGTCAATGACATCAGAGGTCCAATAGTCACGTGATATCAATGGTTTATTAACCATTTTGAAAGTTGTTGTACAGAGAATTCGAAAATATTAATTAAAAGTCACGTAATACTTGCACATAAATATAATGCACACTTAATTCTCAACATATTTATACTGAGAACAACGACTAGAAACCTGTCAGTGTAGCAGCAAGGTGGAGAAAACTAGATTCATCAAGTACAAAGCACGTGTCAGCGATGTATTTTGTTGCTATCACGTGACTACTGCGTTGACCTGTGCTCTCCGCTTGTTGAATGTTTTTTTTTTTTTTTTTTTTTTCTGAAGCTGCTGCAACATTTACACATTTTTGGTCGTTGTTTCCAGAAAAAATATTTTTAGAAGTTTATGTTCTTGTATTTTTCCATAAATATTACGTGACTTTCATTTATATGTTCGATTTGTTTTCCTACAGCAACATTAGAAATGGTTCAGTGTTGATATCACGTGACTATTTGAACTCTGAAGTCATTGACATGTGGGTCGCGAGATTTATGTAGTCATGTGACTCGGAATGCAAATAGCGAGTTCCAGGTCAAATTTCATCAACGCTATAGTTTCGGCTAGTCTGTCAGCGAATTAAAGATATAACGAATGCTATACTCGCAATATCTGAGAAAATAAATCATATTCCTATCGATTTCATGCAGGTATATCTCGATGAAAGGTCGCTAAAGTTAGTTAGGCCGGTTAGTAAGCGGCTACACTATGCCGGCAAATTCCAACTTTTCGATAGGGAATGGACTCTGACCCTGCACCCCAACATAAATGTCCAAATATCAAAAATGAGGTGGCAAGGGTCAGAGGAAACTCGGACTATTAGCGCCCGGGGACAAAACATAAACTTTTGACGCCCCCTTCGAGTGCATCTGAGAAAACGAATAGTTGTATTTTCCTCATTTTGGCGCCCCTGGCACATGGCGCCCCGGGGACAGCTGGCCCCCCCCCCCCCGGCTACGCCACTGTTACGCATGCGCGATTAAGATATTAAACCGAGACCAAGAATATATACTGATATCACAAAATCACTTGATTTAATACAATGTTGGCCTTTGTGTAACAAAAATAACCCACTTATACTAGCGTAAAGAAAAGTCTTTTGTGCCCTGAAAATAGACGCATAGGCGCATTAACCGGGGAATGTTCCCAATGTGACCATTGTACATTTATTTGTATGTTTGCATGTCCATAACTATGGAACTTTTTGGTGTTAATTTTTCCCACTCTTTATTCAAGCAAAATCAAAGGCTGTAGAAAATTTAAATACATCTCCTTCGCATTAAATGGAGGTGGGGGTGGAGGGATAGCATGATTTCTATTGCTTTAGCAAATTAAGATATATATTTACGGTTGGAAAAGCCAGCTCGACGAGAAAGCGGGGATAGCCAGCAGTTCAAGTGAATCGCTCTCTTCCACTAACTTCGTCAGATGGGAATTCTTGATTTTTCTTACCATCTCGACATAGTGATGTTGTCACATATTCGTTAGCAAATTAAGAATGAAAATCACTATTTATTATTTTAAATTTCTTATGTAAATTATAGTATACATAACTGGCCTCCCCCCCCCCCTTCTTTCTAGAAGATTATTTGTGAAAGTAAACCCATATGACGGTCATTGTTTTACATATGTATTACAACCGGCGTACTGACATATTTCTGAGCAGTGTAGGTTAATCCCAAACGGTGATAATTTTATACAAGCAGTAGTTTGTGTAAGGACATTATCTAAATTATATGGTTACTACGAGGACATTAAACTGTTCTTTAGATCCTTCGACTTAAATGATCTCCGAATGATTCTTGCTCAGAACATCGTACCACATTTTCCTTTGAATGAGGAATGAAGAATGCGGAACCTCACTAAGTTTCTTGAGAAGGTAAGATTCGTACGGCACAAATATATTTGTTATGAACACGTGTCATATTTCAGACACTTTGGTACGATTATAACGATTTGTAGGATAAATGTTAGACTTCGGTAAGGCACACCTTATCCTGGACATTGGAGAGCCATCAGCTACATGTTACGATGGAGGAGACAGTTAACCTGATGATAGAAGATATTTTCTAAAATTTGATTCGAAGCAGCTGCTTGGACCATTTGTTTTTGTTTTAAAGCTACAAAATTCGAACAGCGAGTTCCGTTGTTCGAATTCTTTGGTAGATTTGTTGCGACCAAGAATTATAAGTGCATAAATTCTGATTATTCTATACCACTCAGATTTTTGCGTTCTAAAATTGTTTACAGGAGGATACGAGAAAAATGTTAAAATCAGACATTTACTAGTCCAGTAAGACTGGGATTTTGTGGATGTGTATATTGATAACCCGCAGTAAGATAAGGAATTTGATGTAACTAGTTTCTTCCATGTTTCAGTGACCTGTGACCTTTATGCTGACAAGCCGCAGTAAGAGATGAAAGTTGACGTAACTAGTTTTCTTAATGTTTCAATGACATGTGACCTTATGTTAAACAACCTACAGTAAGAGATGAAAGTTGATATAGTTAGATTTCTTCATGTTTCTTTCCAATGAACAACATTGTCCATATATTGCCTTGTCTCTTCTCCTATTGATACCACAGGAAATCTTACCATATCATAATTCCTATTTTGTCAGTGTTACAAAGTTTCAGGAACGGATGCATTTTACAAAATCTTGCTTATAAGAATATAAAATATTGTAAAAACTTCTACTTTTATATGTTCTCATGCCGTATCATGCGTGCCAGTTTTATTCGGAGTACAACACACCTTTCCATTTATTACACACTTAAGTTTCCTTAATATCTGACCTTTGCTAGAGAGCGTAAATCACGTAAGAATGATACGGTTGTGTTGACAGTGACACTTTATCTTATATTTATTCCTTTGAAGATTCCGTAGAATATATCATAAAGACATTTTCTGGGCAAAATAATCCAATAATCAGGAATAATCTGTATTGCAACCAGTCCCTTAGTTTTGTAATAAAGTTCTCGGAAACGTCAGACCTATAACAATCTAAGCTTTTTCAATATTAATTGTTCGATATTCGTACGGAAATGTGAGTTTGATGCTCCTTTGACGCCAAGTGTCTCCATGACCGCAATTAAGCAACGGACAACTTGGCCACGACTTTTGCGCTCGATGGGAATCTGGAAAATCGTGGGAATATTAGCTCAAGATTACAAATTTCCCCAATAATTGACTGACCTTTCAGTTTGTCTTTCGTCATCTTGTATCACTAAATTAGCCGGATGGGCAGACAACACGAGTTTATTTGTATACGAACCAATCCGAAGGATAAATCGTGCCTATATTGCCATTAAATCGTATGTGTGGAGGATGACCCTACTGTGAGGATTTGGTTGTGTGGTATTGGGTTGGGGTGCTCCCAATATTTGATTAAACTATTGTAGAAATCCCACCCAGGCTCGATTTTGGTTGGAAGTTAAATTAGTGAAAGATAGATATACAGCTCCGAGACCCCAGTCAGCAATGCCGACGGTTAAATGGTTAAAAATACAAAAGAGGGTGAAATTCATTGAATAACAATTTAATAACAATTCAATAGTCAAATGATTCAAATTTCCCAAGTACACTCCTTCCGCTCGACCCTTTAATAGCCTATTGCATCACTTGATTAGTAGTGTGAGATAGATTTCCACCTGTCCTTGTATTCTACTCATCTGTGTATTCTTCTCTCCTATTTCTCCCCAATTCCTTCTCTCGTCCTCCCCGACTTTCTCCAAATTCTTTCTTCTCCTCCTCGACTCCTGTATACTCCTTCTCCTCCTCCTCGACTTTTCTATACTCCTTTTCCTCCTCCTCCACTTTCTCCTCCAGACTACTTTTCCTCCTCCTCCACTTTCTATCCACCTTTTCTCCACCGACTGGACTTTTATCAACTCCGACTGTTCGCTAGTCTCACTTCCGTCTCCCCTCTTGGAGACTCGAGACTCAACTGAACCGGAAGTTCTGTCCCCCAAAGAGCTTCCTGTGAAAACACAAGGATGGTACAATATTTCTCCTTAGCCCTCTCATCTCACACTACACTCAGCCTATCATCAGATAACGGCTATTAAATTTCTTCGGTCACGCATTCATTCACATCGAAATACTCACAAAGGTCTTGTATGGTAAAACAACGTCATAATACAGCACGGTATCAATTACTTCTTATGCATACATCAATAAATTGCTTCACATTAGTACATACTCCTAATCCCGTTATACTAAACAATATCATAATAATCAGTTGCATTTCTTTACCTTACAACTCATACGAAGTACACAAATATTCAAATATCCATGCTCTGATATACGCATACGTCTATAGTAAATAATCTTACATACTTCAACCACTTACCAAACTCACAATTCAAGCATGCGTATATTCTAACATAACGCATTAATAAATGTACTGGTTTACTACGAAGTAACCTAATAGCGAATTACAAAATTAATTCTGACCACAAGCTAACAATTTACCTAATTCTCTACGTAAAACTCAAGCCCATTTCTCAAATACGCATGTAAATGAAACACTACAAAGGTAATTCTACATACTAAACGATCCCAGTAATTAAGTATACATACTACAAATAATTACAATTATGATGCCGTAATATTCTGCAAAAATCAAGCAAATAACTTACTGACCTTTTCGAAGCTTTGTCTTTCTTTAGAATCTGTTTCTAAGTTTTACCGCCAAATTACGCGTGGCTTCTCGGTGTAACCCTATTTGCCCAAAAATCTTCCCAGGAGAAACTAACTTTCTGCTTACGAGTTACGAAGTTATAATTCGGATCTAAATCGTAGTCACACCCTCTGTCTCAATTCCGATTGGATGTAGCTGTGACCCGATCCAATCAACTTAGCGGACAATGTCCTTTCGCTGTCTGTCTACGTGGGGACGGATGAGAACATGCCCCGTTCACTCCGCGGGCTTCCCTTTGATCCTAGCCTAACCTCTTAACACCTAGGTGTGAATACTACAAGTCTTTGTCCAGTTGGCACGATCTATCGACTGGCTGGCGGGTCACGGTAACCTTGCACAAGGGATTAACACTAGCTTGCGGCAATCTTTAGACATCAAACACATGGTCGCAGTAATAATACCCTAGTTTATACATGACTTAATACCTGGGCTTAGCAAACGTGACACCATGGCACGATCATCTGATCATCTCTTTCAAAACAAAGCTATGAAGTTACCACCGATGTCGATCAGAACATCGATCGACAATTTCCGTCAGGTCGTGAAATATTTCGGAGGTAGGTGTACGAATACACATCAGTTTGATGTGTTTGGTGATTAGCCTCTGGCGGAGTGCACCACCTATATTACGACAGGAGAGGCCTAGATTAATCCGACTGTGGCATTGTCTCCGCCATATATTTGCAAGTGAACAAAAGTAGTTCAGAATGTACAGTGGCGTAGCGAGGGTACTTAGCGCCCGGGGACAAAACATAAACTTGGTGCTCCCGGTACTTAGCGCCCGGGGACAAAACATAAACTTGGCGCCCCCTTCGAGCGCATCTGAGATAACCAATAGTTGTATTTTCCTCATTTTGGCGCCCCTGGCACATGGCGCCCGGGGACAACTGTCCCCTCCCCCCTGCCCTCCCCAAGCTACGCCACTGAGAATGTAGTTCTCAATGGCGACGAATTACATCCGAGGTTCTTTATCGACTTGACGAAAAATGCCGATGATGTTCTGAATGGACCGACGCATGAAGCGTGGTCATATGTAGCTTTCCTATGCGTGATAAATGTACCAGATTGTTAATTACTACGATTGTTTTAATTACATTTTCCGCTTCCTATTTATAAAACACCTCTCAAAATGCACCCCAAAACTTGCTATATAAAATATCCTTTATAAAAAAAATTAGCTGCATGCTGTAGTTGTAGCTTATATCGGAAACTTATGTGCTTGGTTTGCTTTTTGGTTGAGCGCCATTTATTAGAACGTGATAGGCTATAAATGGCGGCCATTATATTTTGTTGAGGAAGGACACGGGGAAAACCCGTGAGGAATCACAGATCCACTGGAAGCTACTGGTAAGTTTACTCACACACGCACGTTTTCCGAGGCCGAAATTCGAACCTACGTGGATAGAGGTGAGATGTCAGTGATATGTAAATGCGAGCGCCTCAGACAAATTTGGCCAGCCTCAGACAAATTTGGCCACTCAGGGCCCGTTCCAAGTAATTGGATTAAAGAAGGAACACAAAGTCATTAAATTCCAAATGCAAAAAAGAAGAAATAACTTAAAGATACAGAAAGAATTGCATTGGCATGCATTCGTCAGATTACTACAACTGTCAAAGTCGTAAGGAACTTTATGGTTTAGTGCAACCTATACGTATACTCGCCAGAAGTCAAACGTTTCTATAAAAAAAACATCTCCCCCACCTTTAAAGAGCTTAGCAGAAAATGACAACAAGAAAAGATGCTCACTCCTACCAATCTCTCTCTCTCTCTCTCTCTCTCTCTCTCTCTCTCTCATTTCCTAAGAATTATCAAAATTAGTAATATAACCTATGGCTGAGCCTCCTTCCTTCGTCAGTATATTACATTTATGTAGTATGACTTTTGTCTTGTTCAGTTGATCAGTAGATACTATTGTGAATAACAGGATTAATCACCGACTTGTACCTTAATCACCGAGTTACACCTTAATCACCGACTTCACCGACGTATACCTTCATCACCGACGTATAGTTTAATCACCGATTTATGCGTTAATACCGACGTACAGCTTAATCACCGACTTATAACTTAATCACCGACTTCACTGATTTATACCTTAATCATCGACTTATACCTAAGTCACAACGTATAACTTAATCATCGATTTATACCTAAGTCACAACGTATAACTTAATCATCGACTTATACCTAAGTCACAACGTATAACTTAATCATCGACTTATACCTAAGTCACAACGTATAACTTAATCATCGACTTATACCTAAGTCACAACGTATACCTTAATCATTGACTTGTACCTTAATCACCGAATTATAGCTTAATTACCGACTTGTACCTTAATCACTCACTTATATTTTAAGTACTGAAGTATAGTTTAATTACTTAGAATTTGGTTTTCTTAGTGGGTAGTTGTTATCATTTGTATTTCTTTATTGCATGAAAATCATATTCCTAATGTAAAAGCTACTATCATAAGCAACTTGTCAGACAGGTGACCTAGAAAAACGACGGAGGACCTGCCAGTTGAACGCGTATACTTTTTCCAAGAGCTGAATGCGTATCCTTTTTCCAAGAGCATTAAAGTACCAGAGATAATGGAACTCTAAATAGAAAAAAAAAAAAAAAAAAAAATATCCCCTGCAGAAGGGAAGTTACTGAATACATTTTGCAGATACTGTAAGTGTTGCGAATGCAGTTGAAGTGTAAATGCCAACACTTATGTCAGATCTGGTTGTTCAGCAGTTTTCTTTCGCAAAATCCATTTCAGCGAATGCTTTCTTAAGCCACGACAAATTGCTTCACTTTTCCTCTTTCAATATTAACCGATTTTTGGGTTTTTATCTCTTGATCCCAGATTAGCGGTAATCGCGAACAGTTAATGTCGCTTGCTTGTGTTCTTATTGCTTTCCATATTACGCGAATTATCGATTGTTCCTCACATCTTCGATATCGAAGATACTGCCTGATAATTCCAATATGCGTAGCTGAACAAATTCGTTTTCAGTTGCACAGTGCCGTCTTGTCTGCACTACGCAAAGGAATCGTCTTCCCTCGATCGTAAATAGGTTCGACCCATGACCTCATCAGCTGTGGCAGTTATAAAGTTCTCGTACGATCGTGGAATAAAGGCTCGTGTTGCAATACAGGCAGCTGCCCCGACAGACCCAGCTTATTTCAAGCAGCGTTAAGGGGTGAGTCATCGCTAATCTATATTATTCCGAGTTCCTCCTTTGTCTAAACTGTCTTTATAACATTTTATTTATTCTGATGAGTTAATTCTTGAAATGATTTCGTCATGGTTTCTGTTTGCAAATCAAAGCGTTTACCCTTTTTAAAAATTAACTTTAAATCATTAATTTTATCTTTCTTTTTGTTCACACATATCCACGCACACACAGAACAAAAAAAAAACATGCACAATTTTCGTATCCTACCAGTTATCTGAGTTCAAATATTGTGCTACCCTGTGCAGAGTTCAAATTCGGCAGTGCTGTCTTTGCATGTGTGTTCTTTATTTAAATTTTTTAAGAGACAAGCTAGCTAGCAACATAAATTGCAACCTTACAATTGTATTCGGTTTCATCATTATTTAAATTATTGAATAATTTATGGATCATTATTAAAAATGAACCATTATTTAAAAAAAAAACAAAACTGAAACCCCCAACTATTATCATGATAGTTATTGTGATTGCTGCCGTCGTGAACCATCACTACAAGGGCCAAGAATTCCTGGTGGATAAAAATGACACTACTAATATATTCTTATAATTCTAACGACTATTGGACTAATAGACTTTTGTTTGGCAACCATTGCCAATATTCAATGACGTACATACATACAACGCAACGTACGAGAGGGCACTGAAGAGAAAGCATCTAGGACTGCATTTTACTGTCCTAACCATAAATCGATCTATATTAATTGTTACCGTGGAAATCTCATTAATTGTAATATAGTAATATGAATATAGATTGCGCAGTTCCTAATATAACAAGACTAACATAAAAACATTCTAGCTTCCTTTGTGGAGTATCCTGAGTAATTTATGATGCTGAGCATTGGTGAGGTTTTGACAGACAATATGGATTTCTGGTCTTAGTTTAGTTTCGCTGCAGTTAGTTTAAAAGATCGCCGACATACTTGGACTCGGGTCAAATTTATCTTCCCTATATAGTTTCTACATTTATTCATCAGTACTGAACTAGCTAGTGTGTCCAAATCCTAATAAATCATATATTAATCTACAATATCATCGAAGATAAACTCGCTGTAAAGTTCTTCTCATTTGCTAACTCGCAGTTTTGAGTGACGTTAAACTAACCAAAATTACGTGACTGAACCATGTTACTCACTGTGCACCGTAGCCAAAATACACACAGGCAATCATACCGTATTGCTCCTATTCTAAAGCATAAACAGTTTTCTTTGAATCAATACCAAGAATGCATAAATCAAAGCCAAAGATTACCACCAAAAGAAAAGAAGGAAAACAAATCTCTAAAATAGATTGGGGCTCCATTGAGGGTACTGACCCGGAAGTAATAATGGTGACCTGAGTCCACATTTTACAAGTAGATCTCGATTGTAATCAGATTGGTAATGAAATCCAAATTCAGTGATTTTGGTAAAGCATTGATCACTTTTACTGAAATCGATTACGATTTCATGAATAGAATTTGTTCGAAATTCGGTTATTTGAAAAACTTAACGGTTAAACTTAACCGATTATTAACCGATCATCGATTGGTTAGAAGAAATTGCCTACAATTTATTCGATCCCGATATCAAAGTAAGTCAGTGAGAATGGATAATTGAAAATCAGCGTGGCTTTCATTAAACATCAGTATTTAATTTTTTTCATTGTAAATTAGCCCACCCCAATTCCCCACCGCCAACATAACGTACAGTCCATGTACCACTCCTAATGAGCTTCCACTGTATTCGTACCTTGTTGAAGTATTTGTCGAAGTATGTACGTATGGATGTATGGATGGATGGATTCTGCCTTCCTGATTTTCTTTCTTTATCAAGCAAAACAATAAAAAGACCAACTATATCTTGGTATTTGAAGAGCGCTTAAGTCATTCATAGTCACGTGATTCTTCAAATTTCAGTCATGCTTTCCTGTTAATTTAAAAAAAAATATTTGCAATGTCAGCGTCATAGATACGAAGCTGTATGTATACATGAGACTATGGTGTTCACCCCATAACACGAATTTATAAGTTAGAATACACAATTCCGTCGAACTACATGGGCAAGAGTCTAAGCAATACGGAGGGGGCAAGAGTCTATGCAATACGGAGGGGGCAAGAGTCTATGCAATGCGGAGGGGCAAGGGTCTATGCAATACGGAGGGGGCAAGAGTCCATGCAATGCGGAAGTGGTAAGAGTCTGTGCAATACGGAGGGAGCAAGAGTCTATGCAATACGGAGGGTACCTTCAGTGAAAGTAATAGGGAGGGCTTTTTGGAAGCAACATGCAGGCATATATTGTCCCAGAAGCGCTAGAGTGTTTAAAGTAATGTTAGCTATCGGTTATCGCGGAAACAAATTGCTGGAGTATATGATGGTTGGTATGTATCGTTCTTAAAAGTCATAAAATGAAGCTTTATTTGCACGAAATGAAAGAAATGATATCATAAAGTACTAAAAGTAACTGAAGAAAATAAGGTTATATTTTGTGTCTAATACAGCACCCTCTCCCTATTACGAACCCTACTTTTATGAATCCGCGAATATAATGAAATCCCCCGTTTGACCGTATATTTTATCTACATTTGACAGAATTTTAACATCTTTACATTTTATTGTTTATCTCCTAGTACTTCATATTTACATTTCTTTTTAAGGGTTTGTTTTCATAAACGTTTGTGGAATCCATTTTTACATTTTCGAACTTTACCATATGGCCACTACTGTGCTGATGTACTGTAAAACGCTTCTATTACTTTCATGTAATGATATGTACAAAGTTCTCTGTATGGCAAATTGGCACTTGACTGTTGCGTATAATAATAATAATAATAATAATAATAATAATAATAATAATAATAATAATGATAATAGTACTTCGAATCCGATGAGGACGGGTTCCGTGCAATCATCTGTGCGTACGTCGATGGCTCTGCAGTCCCAGTCTTGACTTGCATAGTCGACGACAGATGGGACATTGGAAGTCGGTTGTAGTTGCAGGCACGGACACTGACCTGTGGCGACACTTCGGGATTTTCTCCGTCTGGCTCAGGCATTAATTTTCAAGGTTAATTGACGCTTTGTGGTAAGAGCACGCCAGCTGGTTCGGTCCTTTGCTGTTCTTTCTAGCTCCGGTGGATTAAGGCCGCACCATGTATTTCAGTGTATCTGTGTTGCGCTTGCGTTGTCGGCCTTGGTTTCTTCGGCCATGTGCCAGTTCCCAAAAAAGATCTGATGGCATGGCCTGATCAGCGAAGTTGTGCCTTAATCAGTATTGCCTCGACAGCTGTTGTCTGTCTTTATCCATGATTTCGAGGTTATTAACCTTATCTTGTCATCGGATCCCAAGAATAGAGCGGAGAACTCGCATATGGAATTTCCCCAGCTTTGGCTTGATGTGTCTGCGGTATACAGCCTAGGTCTGGCAGCCGTAGAGCAGGGAGGCGAAGACCACTGCGTTATACACCTTCAACTTTGTGGGTAGGGTAACATTGTGATAGTCGAGTAATCTGTTGTAAAGCCTTCCGAGTAACTGACTTGGTTTATTGATTTTTGCGGAGATATCCTTATCAAGCGAACCATTGTGGGAGATGACACTAGCTAGGTGCTTAAAGCTGTCCACAATTTTCAGTTGAGAGACGTCATTGGTGATGTCTGACTGTGTCACACAGGTGTTTAGGACTGGCTGGAAAAGAACTTCAGTCTTGCCAAGGTTAACTGTGAGGCCGAGTAACTTGAAGGCTTCGGAAAACTTGTTGAGCATTGTTTGCAGGTTACCTGTCTTGTGTACCATGATGGCACAGTCATCAGCAAACAGAGCTTCCTGGATGAGAATTTTCAGCGTCTCCTGTTTTGCAGTGAGTCTGGCACAGTCATCAGCTAACAGAACTTCCTGGATGAGAACTTCCAGCGTCTCCTGTTTTGCAGTGAATCGTCACAGGTCGAGGAGTGAACCGTCAAGACGGTATCTGAGATATACTCCCTCTTGCAGCTCCTGGGCGCAATTGTTGAGGATGTAGGTAAAGAAGAGGTTGAAGGGGACAGGTGAGAGGACACAGCCCTGTTTTACACCGTTCGAGATCTCGAAGGATTCAAATGGATCTCCATTTGAGAGGACCTGTTATTTCATGCCATCATGAATGAGCCGGATGATCTGGACGAAAATTACGCGGGCAGCCATATCTTGCTAGTACAGACCAGAAAGTAACCCTGTTACTGTATCGAAGGCCTTGGTGAGGTCAATTTTGCTCAATGCATTTGTCCTGGACCAGCCTTACAGTGAAGATGTTCACCATGCTTGGTTCTGGACGGAAACCACACTGGGTCTCAGGTAGGTTAACTTCTGACACAGTAATTAGTCGGTTCAAGATGACTCGGGCAAAGATAATGCCAGGGTTGGGGAGGAGGGAGATGCCACTGTAGTTGGTGCAGTCAGCTTTGCTACCTTTGTTCTTAGGGAAATGGTCAAGGCATTACGGAAATCGTTTTGCATTGTTTCCTGTTCCCAGATACTCTGGAGTATGTCACAGAAAACTTAAATTGCACTCGGTCCTGCTGTTTTGTAAACTTCCACTGGGAGTCCATCCTTTCATGAAGACCTGTCCGAGTTTATCTGGCGGGTGGACTTCTTGATTTCGTCAGCGAAGGTTGTAGATCGAATTCCTTCTGGACTGACTTGAGAAATCTATTCAAGAGCTGTGGAGATCACAGACGATGGCATGTTTTGCAGCCCATGGAAGTGCTCAGCCCAGCGATTTCGCAACTGCTCCTGGTTTTTGATCGGCGTCGTTCCATTTGCTGAGAGCAAAGGGGTGGATCCTATTCTTGAAGGCCGTAAACAGTGTTCAATAAACTGAAGAACTTTGTAGAGTTGTGAATGTCGGATTAGTGCTGTACTTACACAACCTTCTTGTGCCACTACTTTTCTTTCATCTAGCGCAGTTATTTTTGGGCCTGTCCCCTGAGGTGTTTGAACTTGTCTGCATGGCAGTGAAACTTGGGTAATTTTTCCATTCCACATGCTTTGTTCTTCTCCTGGATGAGCTGAGTGATAATCTCATTGTTTTCATCAAACCAATCCTAATGCACACGTGTCTTCGGTTCCAGAACGGCATTTTCTGTTTCTTTAATGACGTTCTTGAATTTGTTACTTTGGGCTTAAGATTATTGTCGAGTGCTTCTTTGAATCGATTTCAATGGTACTCATTTTCAGTCTCGCTGTGTTAAACGGTGCCCTCATGATCTCTGGACGCATGCGCAGAATGGGAACAATGCTTACGTTAAGAAGTAATCTGAACAGTCTAGCACTCAGCACCTCGCATAACGCGCGTGATTCTGACGTCTTGCAGATCCCTATGCCTGACAGTGAAGTCTTCTTTCAGATATCATTGTTTGGGCCATGGATGGTTCTAGGTTGTTTTGTACCTGTCATCTTGCTGAAATACAGTGTTGGCGATGCACATCATGTCATCAGCACATTTGCTCAGGAGGAGCAAAACGTTGATACTCTGCTTCCCCACGCGGTGTGATCTAAGTACACCATTCCAGTCGCTGTTAGCTTTCCCAACTCTGGCGTTGAAGTCGCCCACGATAATCAGTTTGCCACTGGTGGGTGAAGACTTAATAAACCGGCCTAAGACCTCACAGAACTGTTTTTTTTTTGTTTGTTCTGGTCACGTGTTCAGAGGGAAGCGCAGTTTCACGAGTCGCTCGTTGATGCCAACTGGGAGGGTGGGGATGTCCTTCATCAGAATAATTCTGGTAGCAAGCCCCATTCCGTGCAGCTTTTCCTCGGTTCTAGCTTTTTCCTTTTGAAATATAGTGTATCATCCTCCGGCTTCCTTCAGCATACCTTCATCTGCGAGCCTTGTCTCACTTATTACAGGAAAGTTAATGCGATAGCGAGCTAATTCCTTTGAGAAGAGTCGTTCTTCTCTCAGGTTTTATGGTGATGTCTCTGTCCAGAAGTGTTTGGACGTTCCAGGCTCCCCGAATGAGACTTTTTTTTTTCATTATAATTATTTGAACGCCGTCGGAATGAAATACCAGCCACAGTAAGCTAGCCAGATGGTGTAGGGCAGGCAGTGTTTATGGCACCTTTTCTAGCACATTCACTCCTGTGAGGGCGGGCAGTGCTGTCCTAAAGAGGCTGCTGAGTCGCCCTGGATGCTGCAGAAAGCCTCCACTGTCCTGAGTACGACGACGAGCGACCACTAATGCACGGGTCGCCTGCGTGCAGGATTGTGATTACGACTGCCAGTGGCCATCTCCACCTATCGCTTCGTCACTCCGCTTGAGGAAGAAAAAATGATTGCGCAGAAAACCTGTGCGTGAAAAGATTTTAAGTAGAAAAGTAGTTGCACGTGGGCAGTTCCACTCTCTTGGCCTTAGAAGCCTGGGTCCAGTGGTACGATGAAACGTGACGGCTGGAGACCTCCATGGCTACAGTGGATGGCCATAACGTCTTTTGTGTTATGTCATGCGATTTGCTCTCAACAAATCGCTGTAGAGCTGCATTTCCGGCCTTTGGATCATACTGCTGACCTCATCCGCCCAGTCCGCCAGAACTGTCTGCGCATGCTAGGATAGACAAGTGCCTAATTCACCGAGGGTTTGAGACCCATAATCGTGTTTTTAATGGCTGTAATGAATAATTTTATGTTAAGAAAAACTAAAACATTCTAGTTAAATTGCGACCTAAATTGTTTTTAATTCGTGAGCATTTTCAGGTGGTGATTAAGTTGAGATGTTACTACTGCGCAGAAGAGCGTATAACTTATAAATAATCCATTTTCTGTGCAATGGCAGAGAGCGAGGGAGAGAGTGGGGATTGCTGTCATTCTCTTCCTTGTTTTCTCTGCATAATTGTCTATCTGACCCTTCCTCTCTCACTTCCTCCGTTACGCTTTCTACTGGACACTCCACTTAAAAAATATCTTGCCCATAGGTTGTATTCAAATAAACATTGTAAGCAATGGTAGTCCGGTATGTAATAGCTTAGCATTTTCTCCAAACTAGTTCATAGGGTGTTGGCTAGCTCATGAGTTATTGGACTCGTGACCAGAAAGGCACATTTCCGAAATAGTAACTCGGTCATATTTATCTCTCTTCAGTCTTGAAAACTGGTACTTGAGTGTATCTTAGAACATTCTAGCCATACCAAAACAACGTCACTGCGATCTAATATAAAAATATTATTTCTGAGCCTCGTGAACCCGTTTGCTCACTTTGATCAGTTTTGCCACTCGAAAAAATCTTGGCGACCCTCTACGACCCACCAGAATGTCCTTGCAACCCTGATTTGGGTCGCGGCCTGGGGAATGGGAACCACTGGATTTGACGGTAAAGAGTTCGGATCCTATTTCGCTAAGACCGAATCAGCTGTCTGGTTTATTACCCGATCTTAATAATTTCACCAAATTATAAATAAAAGTTAAATACAATGCATAACACCATGCGTCAAATTTTAAATCTGAGCACCCTCATCTACTCTAGACACATACAAAGTAATGTTAGTATTATTATTATTGTTGTTGTTGTTGTTGTTGTTGTTAATGTATTTATTTAACTGATTATTTGTTATGACGCATAGTATATATTCTTGTATACACTAATTTGTCATCATTCTCACTGGTTGGTAATTAGGATTTGAGTGTGTATTAATACATACATACACCAGTGATGTTGCTAAGCAGTATTGTATTCTATCCGTACAACGCAATCTCATATACACTCCAGTTTGTCGTGTAGCGCAGTATGTAATTTCATTTCATATGGAAACATTTAAGCTTCATGTTTGCATTTTGCTGATCAAAGGACCGTAGGCCTCCATTAAAAAATATTAAGTTAATAAGTAATTTCCACTGGTTCCAGGATCATTGCGAGGTAGAGTCAATACATCCCGCAACTACCTTGAGATTTCGTCTTTAATGTTTCAAACTTGTGCTTGTCAATACTATCTTTTTAGTATCTACGTACGAAAATATGCATGTTTTACCAAAGGCTCCACTAGTAAAGAAAACACGCGAAAAACTGACCTTGATCATCACTGGATCGCATAGTCCGAGTTTCCTCTGACCTACCCAACCCTATTTTAGAAATTTTGATGTTTATATTTGGGAGTGGTGTTACAAATTTTGACGTTTATGTTGCGGTGTTGGGTCCGAGTTAATTGCCTATCGAAAAGTTGGAATTCGTCGCCTACAGGTAGTGGTTGCATAGGTTAGCCGCGTACTAGCAGACCTGGCAAACTTAATGGTATGTCTGTTTTTCCGCGACTGGCATTTCCACATCAGGCATTTCCGCGACATGCAGTTCCACGTCCCCGTTTGCTCTAATTGACATTTCCACGACAATCAGATGGGATATAAATAAAAAAATCTATTGAAAATCAAAAAACTGAAATTAAATCTCAAGAAGGCAGTAAGAAGAGCAGTAAGAAAGGTTTAGAAGTGAAACAAAGAGCGAACTAATATAAAATTTTGACTTAATTAAATGAAACTCAAACAAAGATTTACAGTTAACAACATTAAATTTATAGGTGTTATAAAGAAATTAATCTTTTATAATAGTACAGATTTAAAAAAATCAAGCCGTTATTTCCAAAATCAGACTTAACTGGCCACGTAGAGTTCTGCTTCTTGCACTTCTTAACAGATCTTCATTGCTCAATCTTACTTTATGCAATAATTAGTAAGAATATTTTCTGTTTACTTGTGCTGCACTTTTTAATCTATTCATACTTTGGTTTTTAATGTGCAACTCTGACAGTTTTATTATGATGACTTTGATAATAATTATTGCACATTATAAAGATTTGTTACTTCGCTCAGTTGTCAAAATCTAGTTTTTATGTTTACGCACAAATTAGTAATGTTTGCATTCTGCATTTGCAACATTTTCACACAATTTATCGCTGATTTAGCGGTCTCTGACAAACTTCGTGGACGGGGTACTAAAATAAGCTTATATGTATCAATGGAGCAGCCGGGTGTGATTCCAGCATATTGTCAATACGTTTGAAGTTGTTCCATACATATACTGAAATAAATTAAATAATGCTCTTTTTAATACCAGAATCGAAGAATTTCAATGTAGAAATATATGTAAAATAGCATTTGCTTTATTCATCCGATATTTTCTTTTGGATCGTCCGCCATATTAGTTATATAATAACTACATCCGTTTTCAGCCTCGTTTTTTTCGTGTGTCATATAAGGACATTGCGCCCGTACTTCGGAAGGTAGTACGGTTAGCGCAAAGATACCAATATCATTTACCTTGTGTAGGCTTGATAACGTTTTCATTGGACAAGCTTCCTGAAAAGAACAAAAACATAACTCTTACTCAAATCATCTTATGGTCTTGGACAATAGTTTTATTTGTCCAATTGCAAGGCAGAGGATCACTTCGTAACCTCGACACGACATCGTAGCTAGGGTCCAATGCTCACGTGATATTAACAATAAATCCCTTTCCAACGTGGTTGTAGAAAAAGTTAGAAGACATTAAATTGAAGTCACGCAAAGTTTATAACCCCCCCCCCAAAAAAAATAAACCAACAAAAACAACAACAAAACAAAACAACAAAAGGACACAATTCTGAACATCATTATTCAAGAGTAACGACCAGGAACCTGTCCCTGTCGCAGCAGCTAGGAGGAAGCCAGATTCATGTCAGGCGGTAGTCACTTGATGCCAACAAAAACATGGTCGACATGTTTGTAGTGTTACAGGATGAAGCTAAATCTTGTTTTTATACTGTTTTCAGTACTAATCTCATGTACACAGAAAACTTCAGACTCGACACGTCCGAAAACGTGGACCTATACATTTTTATCTAAAGAATGGAGCTCCCTTATTGGAATGTTTTAATATTGACAACTTAAGAGACTATTTGTTTTAATTGTTTAATTCTAAAGACATCTCGAATATATGCATTTCATAAGGTTGGAAAACAAGCCTGAAGGGCCTACGAAATGAATATAAAGAAATTTATCATGTAATTGTCACAGATGATCATTCTTTTGTCGCTTTCCGCACGTGGCAGATTATTTTATTCGCTTTTGCCAGCCAGTGATGCAACGTATCATGTACAATATTTATTTATTTGGAGAAATCGTCTGGGGAAGTGGAAATAATATTCCATCAATATTCCCGCACTATGCTGATAGTCAAATTAGTGCCGATCGATACGAGACTTGGCAGACAACATTCGTTGCAAGTTAGACACAACATCCTGCCTGCTTCATCGCGTTTTGAACGAATCCAGCTGGAAGAAAAGATAAAGATAACAGACATAACAGACAATAAACCTGTTGTAAACCAGCTTGCAGATTCAGTGCTTAGTTATTAAACTGAGTACAACCTTTCTTGCCACCTTTCCTTCCCCACTACCTTCCCCATTGGCACATATCATAATTCTTACATATTAAAGAGTGAAGTTATATACTCGCCTACAAGTCGAGCCAACTGCAAACTGCACAGCCCCCGTTTCTGTGGTCGACTAATTCGCCGGCAGATCAGGGTCTACACAATTTGTTAGGAGTAATAGACAATGGAGATCTAGATATGCTGGCACATTATGCGACCTTTGATCTAGATATGCTGGCACATTATGCGACCTTTGATTGGGGTTTACTTTGTTTGCAGTTGGTTTGTGATGATAATTACATGTATATAGACAGATGGGTCATAAAGTCATCTTAGTATGTCTTGAGAAGTGGACTGACATCATTTCGATCGCATAGCCAAGTGGATGATACCTACTTCCTAATGCTGTATGAATATTCCTCTTGCAGTTTGTTTATAAAGCGATGATCGAAATTGCTTTATCAGATTGCTTCATGATGTTGCATAATTTTTTTTATTGTTGTTGTTGCAAAATTGAACTAAACCTAAAGCTTAGAAACCTATCCCGCACAGTGAAAAACAACAAAAGCGATTATTTCGACACCGATAGAAAATTGCGAACAATTTTCTTTTTGTATTGTATATTGAATCAACATAACAGGACTAATGATATATATTTTCTGTTTGTATTGTGTATTGAATCAATATTAAAGGACTAATGATAGACATTTTCTTTACGTATTGTGCATTGAATCAATACAACAGGACAAATGATAGACATCTTCTATCAACTCCTACTTCACAGGTTAAAAATCCATTGTTTTCATTCTTATTAAATACTTTTGTTATCAACATATATCTTTAAAATTCAACACTGATTATTATATTTATCAATAACATCAGAAGTTATTTGGAATGTAAACAGCACGTGTCACGTGCATGTTCTTGTAATCATGGTTCCATTGGAGACTCTTGACCAGCAACACTCAACCTGTTTGTGGTCAAAGCCAAGAGGTGGCGTACAACTGTGCGAAAATACCGCAGTTAAGTCCCAGTATTAATGTCTGCAGCCATTATTTAATAATAATAATAATAATAATAATAATAATAATAATAATAATGCTTTTTAAGGGGATAAAATATTAAGGGGATACAATATTTAGTGATAAAGGCTGACGTTATGTTTGTCACTTGTTCAACTCACTGTTAACCTGTATTACACCCCCACCCCCCACCCCACCCCCCACCCCACCCCCCACCCACACTGGATAAGTAATCAGACCAAGATTATGAACCTTTCAAGCTAATTATGCAGCTCAGTTACATTCTGTTTTTAGTCGTAACATGTAAACCAAAATTAGCACATAGCCACCATTACATTCTGTTTTTAGTCGTAACATGTAAACCAAAATTAGCACATAGCCACCATTACATTCTGTTTTTAGTCGTAACATGTAAACCAAAATTAGCACATAGCCACCATTACATTCTGTTTTTAGTCGTAACATGTAAACCAAAATTAGCACATAGCCACCATTACATTCTGTTTTTAGTCGTAACATGTAAACCAAAATTAGCACATAGCCACCATTACATTCTGTTTTTAGTCGTAACATGTAAACCAAAATTAGCACATAGCCACCATTACATTCTGTTTTTAGTCGTAACATGTAAACCAAAATTAGCACATAGCCACCATTACATTCTGTTTTTAGTCGTAACATGTAAACCAAAATTAGCACATAGCCACAATTATATTCTATTTTGATATCTGCCGTTAAAATGTCTTTTGCGTAAGCTGAGCCTTTGCAAACCGTAGATCGATCGTTCAATTCGCAACGTTATTGTTATATTTGTAAATTTAATTTAAGATACCATCTGTTGAATTCAGTAGAATTTACCAGCTGGACCGTCTTCATTTGCCGCATATAATTATTTCTTGAATGGATCGGGACCCAGTATCACAAAATTTTACTCTCCTACCCACCAGTATGATTTTGTACTTTCTAAGGAACGATGGTAATGGTAATGTTCTGGTGGATGGTAGGGGGTACGGGGAGTGTCTACGGTGTAGAGATAGTAGAAAATATTCGTTTAAACTTTTAAAATTGCAATTTGTAGCTAACTCGTTTTACCTCCGCCGCCCAATAATAATAATAATAATAATA
This sequence comes from Megalonaias nervosa, assembly GCA_016617855.1. NCBI lineage: Eukaryota > Metazoa > Mollusca > Bivalvia > Unionida > Unionidae > Megalonaias > Megalonaias nervosa. The sequence goes on from JAECUM010019961.1 coordinate 23,531, forward strand.
ATAATAATAATTTCAGTATTCCATGAATTTTAAAAATCCTTAAGGTTTATAAAAAGAATATAAAAGGAGTATTTAAAGAGAAATAAAAAATTTAATCCATAGTTTCTGCTGTTCATTCGTTCCAGTTTTTATCATTGTTAAAAATTGAGAAAAACTGAGTAAAAAAACTTGCAATTGTTAGTAAATTAAGGGGACAGGCTGGTCCATTTATGTAGGGATTTTGCTAGTGAAATTAGAGACAGGCTGTCCCATTTTTGTCAAGATTTTGTTAGTTAAATTAGGGACAGCTGGTCCATTTTTGGATTGATTTTGTTTTTTTGTTTGTGAAATTAGGGACAGACTGGTCTGTTGTTAAATTAGAGATAGGCTGGTTCATTGTTGTAGAGACTTTGTTAGTGAAATCTGGGAGAGCATGGTCCATTTTTGTAGTGATTTAGCTAGTGAAATCGGGGACAGGCTGATCCATCGTGAAATTAAGGATATGCTGGTTCATTTTTATTGGGATTTTGTTAAGGAAATTAAGGACAGGCGGGTCCGTTTGTGCTGGGAATTTTTCATCAATAGCTTTTCACGTAACAAGCTTTACAGCTTACAGGAATCGTTATTATCTTGCGAAATGGAATAGTTGATCTTCAAGCAATCAACGTTGTGTATAAGGTTTGGCAGAATTTTACGTCTTTGCACATGAAAATAGAGAAGATATATTAAGGAGATCTTGCTTTATTATATTCCTCGTAAAGATACATCACACTATTAAAATGCGCATGAGCAACACATTCTTCTGGACGCATCGTCTATTCGATACACCATTATAATAGTTGTTTTTCTGAGTACTTTTTTAAAGTGTCCACACAGCCAGGGTCCAGTCTGATTGAAGGACAATGGAGATCTGATTTTAATCCGATTGGCCAGGGTCGGACTGTAAGATTTTCTTGGGGCCTCTAAGTGCCTGAAGACAGGTCAGGTATTTCCCTGAGAGTTTCTACATCGCCAGTCTGACCATGCGTGGAGCAATTCTCAGAGAACCAACGGTTGTTTTTCTTTTATTGTTTTCTTGTTGTTCTTGTCCAGCTCATCCTTCTTATCTTTCTCATCCTTCTCTTTCGAGTATAATTCTTCACTTAATAGATTTTGGTTGTTTTTGCGACAGCGCATTAAAAGTGCCTTTTTTTCAATGCACAGTTATACTTTAAAAAAAAGTTGATATACAGGTAAATGGCAAGGTCTTGTTTTAGACCTATGTTATTACTCATATTAGAAAAGCAATAGGGTAAAGACACTGTTATGGAATACATTAATACACCATTTACTTAAACTACAATTACAGCTTTCATCAGAAAACGAACTTCAGTATGTGGTCCATATTTGCGTCGGCGAGTGTGTTGTTCACACAAAAGGAGTGATGAAATTTATAGTCTTCCGTAAGCACCGGGTAATTCCATCAATTTCCGTAACTTGGATATGTAACGGGATATTTTTCCCACTTTTTAACATTATTTTGTGGAAATGTTTGAATTAGACATTGCATACTTTGGCCGTTACACGCAGACGACAGTGTTTACTGTGTAGGCGTTACATCCACGCCATCACTGAAAATGGATTTTTCCAGCAACCGGAAAATGAGCGTGAACAGGCTCCTCATTTACACTGAATACTTATTTTTGGTCTGAAAGTAGATGATGGCATGTCAGGGAACGCTTGTTCATAATCGAGTTAGAAATCATGAATTAATCAATGAAATGAGTAAGTTCTGTGCACTTTTTAAATCACTGATGATTTTCGAATTTATAATTGGTGGGGATACAAGGTGCCATAGTCATAGTCAAAGAAAGGATTCGAAATAAAATCCAAGAACGATAATACTGGAGACGGGATCCTTCGCAAATATCCACATTTTAAGGAAACGCAAATATCGACTTTGTTTTCTTTGCGATGGTGGTTTGGATGATTTTAATTTCAGCCTTCTACCCCAAAATACGCGTCCCCCCCCCCTCCCCAGCATCCATGCCATTCAGGATCCGAAACCATTGTCATGTAGTCATTCTTATAAAATAATAAAGATTGCCGGTTCTCAGTCGGTGTCGAGAATATTGACAGTTGCAAAAGAACCGATTGACGTACGCATTAGACAGATTACATTATACTGGAAAAAGTGCGTTACAAAATCGGTGTGTTCTCATCGGCTTGACTTGCGTTGTCATTATTTCAGCATCTTCGGATACCGAGGGTTGCCCAGCTGAGATGCCCTACATCCACCAGTCCTGCATATATTAACTGGCAAAACCTCGATTTGTATGAAAATTCACGAAAGGACATGGAAAATGAATTGGCCAATCAGACTGTGCGTGGGAAACGCAACGATCTTTGTTAATTGATATAAGAAAATTGTTGCCATGGTGTGTCTCAAAAGGAATCATCAATATATAAACGTATAGGTTAATGTTATTTTTTAATTTGCATTTATTTGCTAAATCCCTTCAGTGATTCTTTTCATACTTCCGAAGAATCATTAAGAAGTTAAGACAATCCATTCTACTACATGCTCTCTCAACATTGTGACCTTGGGGTCAAGGTATCATATTTTTGAGCAATGCTTCGTGGGCCATGGCCTTCCTGTTTCAGTAATTGGAACCAAACAAATTGGAAGTTGGGATTTTCAAGGAGCATGTGTTTTTCGAGTTCCTCTTTATTCTCCTAAGTCAGGAATATGTCACAATAATCTATCTTGAACCATGAGACATTATAATTTTGGCTTACGTATATTTTTGAACAGTAATAACGTACAACACAACCATCTTCACAGAATGTCCTATGCTATTGCCAAGTTCATCGTCAGTCGGAGTTCTTATGATCTGGCGCATCTTTTTTACACAACTGTTTTTTTGCCAAACAAGACAATGTTTTCTATTTCAAGTATACGATCCCACCCAGCAGCAGTGGAATCCCGTAGGAGTTTTTGGCAAAGTAAAACCTTGTATAAAAAAATAAACGCTTACATCTGCGCCTGTGGAGCTTATTTTTTTAAATTATTTATATGTATTGCGATCCTTATTTATTGCCATACAGTTTAGACAGAGTTTTCGAAGTTTAAAATGTCATAATCTGTCTTTTAGTTTATCATTTAAAGATAACATTAACTTGCCTTTTATTAAATCCTGTCGTAGTTTCCTTAACGTGTGGTGTGCTGGAACAAACATTATGGTTTCAGAATTATCAAACTTGATCTCGAGAACTATTATTCAAGGATACCAGAAGGTTTTTGGGCATGCGCATACTAAATCAAATATTAAAGTTAATAACTAGCAGTATACAGATAATGGGCGCCCTCACATACGGCCCCATTTGCCCCAATCCGCCCGATTTCACCTCAAAACACATGTTGGCCTACATCCGTAAAACTTATTAGCTGACAACTACAGGTTTACCCCCACCCCTGAAAACAATGAGTTTGCGGGCGCCCCTGCAAAGAGACAGAATTATCTGCAGTCTAAACAAAGAGATTTACTCGAATGATTTGCCTGAGAATGATTTTTTCATGAGTACATAGGTCATGTATTTTAATTTCTACACCATAAAAAATGAATACAGATTCACAGTTCAAGCAATTTGAGTATGTTGATAACAGTCACTAATTTATATGCGATCTGCCAAATATACCTGACCGCTCCGGTGGCCTAGTGGTTAGAGCGTCCGCCTCGGATGCGGGAGGTCGTGGGTTCGATCCCCGGCCGAGTCATACCAAAGACTTACAAAAATGGTACTAACAGCTGCCTCGCTTGGCGCTCAGCATTAAGAGGTTAGTGTTAGGACTGGTCGGCCTGGTGTCAGGATAATGTGAATGGGTGGGACATCATGCAACATGTCTGCGGCATGATGCCCCAGTGCTGGACATCACTATAAACTACCACACTGCAGACATCGTAGCGATATGACTGAAAAATTGTTAAAGCTACGTTAAAAATCCAAATCACACACACACACACACACACACACACACACACACACACCAAATATACCTTACGCTCAGTTACTTTCTGTATGCCATTTTCCGTTCAGATCTACAATAATTTGATTTGCACTAACATGGGCGAGTCTTAGACCAACAAGTAGGTCTCCGCTTTTTTTTTTTCTAATAGCGGAGACCAACGCCGTCGGGCAATAGTCCATACTGAAGTTTTACGCTGTGTTAACATTCATTTAGTTCTGACGTATCGGACGCTCGCTAGTAATTAATACATTAATTTCGACTGATCTTGGTATGCGGATGGAAACTAAAATCCCTTTTCTTTTGACCTATGGCGTCAAACCCTTCAGAACACTCACAGTTTAGTAATAATCCCTGTCAGAACAGAACACCTATGTATACTTCTATTATTGACCTTGTTTTTAAATTGCTGACGCATGCGTGGAAAGCAGCATCACCCCAAGGCAAGAACAACTGCTTGAAACCTTCTAGCGAGGAGTATATCACACTGAATCGACTAATGCTTGGAACGAAATTGAGGTTGGGTCTGGCCGTCACGGCAGAATTTTGAGACTGAGAGACAGACAGACGTGTCGGAAATTCGAGATCTAGAGAACGATAAATAAATTTACAAAAGAAATTCAAAACTGTAATGAGCAGTAAAGATATGCTAAAATTTAATAATAATAACACACACACACACACACACACACACACACACACACATATATATACATACATACATACTATGTGTTATTATTATTGTTATTAATAGCATTACAGTTTTGATTTGTTAAAAATTTTTATTTATCGTTCTCTAGATCTCGAATTTCCGACACGTCTGTCTGTCTGTCTGTCTCTGTCTCTCAGAATTCTGCCGTGACGGCCAGACCTAACCGTAGTTCCATCCCAAGCATTAGTCAGTTCCGTGTGATATAC